>OZ025267.1:17615484-17755484 GCA_964019165.1 Mastigias papua | reverse complement strand
AAGATAAATTCAAAAGCGCATGCAATAGAGTCTGTTGTTTTACATATACAAATGCAACAAAAACTCGTAGATACTCTTCTCATTTAAACAAAAGGCAAGAGAAATGTACAAAAAACTAGGGACCTAATAAAATAGCCATAGGTTCAGCGCTATAATAATCTACTGTTGGTCAGCTTCAAACTGTAAGCATATTGTCAATGATATATGGCACACACATAGACGCACCGGCACACTGGGGCATACACATGCAGAGAAACACAGACACACACAGACTGACAGACAGACAGACAGACAGACAGACAGACACACACACACACACAGACACACACAGACACACACAGACACACACAGACACACACAGATAGACAGACAGACAGACAGACAGACAGACAGACAGACAGACAGACAGATAGACATACAAACAGACAGACACAGACAGACAGAGGCAGAGACAGAGACAGAGACAGAGACAGAGACAGAGACACAGACAGAGACACAGACAGAGACACAGACAGAGACACAGACAGAGACACAGACAGACAGAAAGACAGAAACAGACAGACAGACACAGAGAGACACAGATACAGCCAGACACAGACACAGACACAGACACAGACACAGACACAGACACAGACACAGACACAGACACAGACACAGAGACACAGACACACACAGAGAGGTAGCAAACCATATAAATCTAAGCTATCGCTGTATTGATTCATGATCACTAGTTGTATACCTGACTGAAACTAAGGACAGAGACGTGGAGCAAAAGCAATAAGAATTTCCAGGTGCTATCTAAATACTGAATGTGTTATAATAAATAACCCATTAAATCACATGCTGTAACCAGAATCTTTGTAGCATGGGATTCATAACATAGCATGGGTTCATGAAAATAGCAAGAAGTGGTCAGCGTTTCTCATTAGCAAACAGAACCAACAAATGCTATCCATGTAGCTATTTCATGTGACTACTTGATACAGATACTTTGCGTAGCTATTTCATGTAGCTGCTTCCTGTTGCCACTCCATATAGCTACTTCATGTAGCAAGCACTACTGGCCTAACATCACGTGGCAAGTAGAGAGAAACACAATGATGGGGTTTTACTTCTACGCACGTAGAAGTTATTAAGCCAACCTGATGCATAATACAATAAACTGTGAAAGGCCCATGAATAGGTTGTTTTCCCACACGGAAGTGTCGGTCAATATCCATTAACCCTTAAAGAAAATCATGAAAAACTGGCCAATGTAAAAAATAAACTAACGCTGACGAATTCGATTACGGACCAAACTGAAAGGATAACAAACATTGATAACAAAGGATAACAAAGGATAACAAAGGATAACAAGCACTATATCAAAAAACTATTGCAACTACATAATTAAAGTAAAAAATACTGACAGTTGCACTCAGCAACTACTAAACAAGAACTAGATTATCTAAATCATCTTACTTGAGAATACTTCTGATCACCACTACATCACAAAGAATGAAGAAAGCTAAGCAAATGTAACAAAACATGAAAATTTTGAAGACAAAAAATAAGACAAATATCATCGGACTGCAAAACATCACTGGTATCTAACTAAGAAGATATGAATTGGTTCTAGTAAGTAATGACAGGGAAAGGAGAATAGAGCCTATAACAAAGCCCTGGAAAAGGAAGAAAGAGAAAGGAAAGTTAATTAGATAGGGAGATGAGATCAAGTTTGCAATCAATGAATTAATGGATGAAAATCTACGTGCCCTGGATTCAGTACTGTTCCCATTATGCTTATTTTGCAATGAACGAGATTTTAATCAACGAATGAGTGACGTAGAGTTCATTCAATAAACGAGCTAATGGTCCATCGAAAGAAAGACTATGCCTAGACGTTTGATTCAGGATCTAGTAGTTAATGTCAGTAATACGAAAGTTGATGACAAACTAAAGTATAATCAACAACATTGTTCATTGCAAAAGATTTAAACTATCTCTCGATTTCAAATCATTACCAACTCTCCAATGGAAATTACTCCAAGCTTGCAACAATCAACATCAATTGCAGAATACGCCGTATGTCAAAAAGACTACAACTTGCTATAGAAGTTTCATGAAGACTATCAATGGGAAGGACAAAGCTCACCTCAACATAAGATCAATATCAAGCTGTTTACTAATATTATTGATTGCTAGATACTGCCGATCCAAGCACATCTGCGCGAACAGGTGAAGCTGGTTCCTAAATATAATTAACAGCATTAAAACAACATAGTGATTAAACAATATTTGAAATAGGAAATTCAATGAGAAACTAGCACAGAATACTTTAAATGCATGCCCTCTTCCCCGTACACGTCCTATACAAGAAAGTTTCCTCTCCCAGTACTAGAACTTCCTTAGCATTTTCATGATTTCAGTACTGACACCTTCCTGAGACTTTCTTAGCAAAGAATAATCGAGTGTGTGTAAAACTGCAAAGTAACACAGAAAAACAGGCACTACATAAACACTGCACATAGATTATCACATAGATTAATACATAGATTATCACAGGGTATCTATGTGAACTATAGACAAAATATGATGGGCCTAAGTGAAAACTGGACATCCATCAACTTATCATCTTTCGTAGCTCTCAAAAATCCAGAAGTGAACTTTCTTAACTTTTCCAGCAGTCCATCACTGCTTTCTAGTAAAACCATTTTCTTGCAAAAAACGTGTATTATTGTTGTAACGGACCTGTCAGTGATCGGCTATTCAACATGCCAGTTTCAAAACAAAAACGGTCTAAGGTCCAAATAGTCAATAATAGGAAGCAGTATGGCTAAACTTTCGTGAGTCATTCGTTGAGGAATTGGTTCCACTGGAAAACATACTTTTTCTAGCAATGGCTTGATATTGGTAGGCAAATAAATTGTACGTACAAGTAAAAATTGAGAATGGTAACGTCATCTGATATGCTATTCTGAGCCCCTCTAGCCAGCGCTCTCTGTGATTTCATTTGCGTTCCTTCTCCCCAAAATAAATAAACTTCATTTTCGAATATCCTGAAAAAGAGTAGATTCATAAAATAAGGATAATAAGGTAACATATCAAGTAAAACTTATCTACAAATAAACCAGAATTTCATTCAGAACTGGAAATGAATAACCTACGAAGCTAGTTTTCTTAAAAAGACTTTTTCGCTAATGTTTCGTATACGAATAAGGAAAATACTCTTGTTGCCTTTCTGTTCTTCTCTCATTGTACTCAAAGCAAAGAGTCATCTAAGAAAATTGCACTGATGATTCCTTGTTTGTTTCCCTTGAAAGCAAATAGCACTCAGAAGAAATGAGCTAAGATTTTAAATGTGCAAAATGACATATTTATTGTCGATTGTTGCATGTAATACCTTCATCTGGTCTCAAGTCAAGATATAGATCCAGAGGTGTAATCATGGCAAAACTGGGCAAATCAAAAGATTGTAATTTTTTTCAAAAATCAAAATCTAGCGACTTGAATTGAATCGATCATATACAGAATCGATCATCTCATTTCTACTGATTACTTCGATCTATAAGTAGAGTTACAGAATCAATCATCTAATTTCTACTGACTGCCTCGTTCTATAAGTAGAGTTACAGAATCAATCATCTCATTTCTACTGACTGCCTCGTTCTATAAGTAGAGTTACAGAATCAATCATCTCATTTCTACTGACTGCCTCGTTCTATAAGTAGAGTTACAGAATCAATCATCTCATTTCTACTGACTGCCTCGTTCTATAAGTAGAGTTACAGAATCAATCATCTCATTTCTACTGACTGCCTCGTTCTATAAGTAGAGTTACAGAATCGATCATCTCATTTTTACTGACTACCTTGTTCCAAAAGTAGAGTTATAGAATCAATCGATTCATTTCTACTGACTGCCCCGTTCTATAAGTAGAGTTACAGAATCGATCATCTCATTTCCACTGTCTACCTCATTCCATAAGTAGAGTTACAAAATCGATCATCTCATTTCCACTGTCTACCTCATTCCATAAGCAGAGTTACAGAATCGATTACCTCGTTTCTATCAGCAGGTCTACATTCTTTGGGTTTAAGACAGATTTGCAAATTAGCTCTTGCATCGAAGGTATAGCAGTGTCATTTGAAACACAGAGGTCAGATAAATAATCAAGAAACCTAGAAATCAAGAAGACAGATAAATGACGGAACAAATATGAAATGAGCGAAAAGCGAAGTCAACATCACAAATTACATCCAAATCAGTGGAACAATTTCTTCACATACTTTTAATCATTATCCAAAGACAGAAAAGTAGAGTGAACACAAGATATTCAATGGACATCAAAGTATATGATATAGCAAACTACTGTGGAAAACATGAGAAAATCAAATGCGGGAAAGGCACAAGACTAAAAACATCAAATCCATAGGTGTATGTGCAAACAATGGGATTGGGTACAATAGAAATAGAGCTCTTCATATGACAATATTGAGTCTTTGAAAAGGCAAGGTCTTCCCATTAGCTGATGCGTACAGCCAAGTGATAAGCCATTGAAATGACACATAATACAACACGAACTGTAGTTTACATATCTTTCAATTAATACAATGCACTACCTTAATATGTTATCATGTGCTATTTACCCAAGTTGTTCACTATAGCCATATGTTTTTAAACGCTTAACTTGCACACTCTAAAAGTACGCTAACTGCTGCATCATAACGGTTCACAAACAAACCTGTGGTCTCTCTTTCGTCTTACAAGAGTTACAAAAGTTTCGATCTCCTTGGCAGTTATGTGCTTCTCAAGCAGCTTTCTGTTGTTGTGAACCAGATCGGTAATGGTTTCCTCCGCTAGCAAATCATACCCTATTTGCGATTGCATGAAACCAAATTGTTTAGCCACGTATTCCTATGGGAAAATCCCCATCATCATAAATATCATTAAAATCATCATCATCACAATCATAGAATCACCACAATCATTATCATCATCACCAACATAATCATTACTAATATTAGTATCATTCATCGTGATCACTTATCATAATCATCAATATCATAGTCTTCATCATCATTATCGTCATCATCTTTATCACGATTATAATCATCAATCATCATCATCTTTGTTGCCATCATTACAACCATTAACCACTATTATCACCGCCATCAACAACTGCATCATCAACATCATCACCATCGAAACCATTATCTCCCCGTCATCGTCACATCGTCATCTACATGAACATCGTAATCAAAATCATATCACTAACATTATCAAATCAAAAGCCACAAATGTTAGCTATAGTGTTAGCTATAAATATCAGAAAATAGTCTAAAGTAACTACAGTTATGAATATACGGTGATAAAATTTGCACTATGTGTTTAACAACAAGTAAAAGAGTTCAGTTCACTTTCGGGTATTGAAACACCTAAGTATGCTGATAACTTCTAACACTACTTACAATCTCAACTGTGATCTAATGCTGATATCACGTACCAAAACATGTCAAAGACGAACAAGTTTTCATTCAAAGTTCAAATACATGAATATACTTTACAACCTCTACAATATATATCTCCGAACATAAATTTCTAGACGTAATAATATGACCTTACTCATAAATTATCGGGTATTTCCTAAGTTAAACTGTGGGAACATAAGGTGTTATCAACAACAACACGTATATTTGTTTATAACAAGAAAGGAAACGTGTAATCTATGTTCAATACATAAAACAAGCAAAAGTTTTCATCGATCATGAAAAAATAATACTATTGTAACAGGGCCATCCATATTGACAATACAAAGTGGCAAAAGTTCAATCTGACCAAACGCACCTGATTCTTGCGATAATCTTTAGAACAATTCCGTAATAGTCTATACGACAGCCTCAAGATATGTCTGAGGGGTGCATTTCGTGTATCATAAAGTTCGTCAATCCTTAGTAACGGTCCAGCCGCACCTTTATCAACGAATGGTGCTTTAAGTAGTTGAAAAACCTGGTAACAATTAATAGATATTAATTAAACACCTGGAAAAGTAAAGAAGGTACAAATATTTTCATATGTGAAAAGTCTGTTGGCACTCCCAGAACTTAACTACAGCATGAAAAAGCGACATTTTTTAGAAGTACTGAAAACTTTTTTCGTCCGACACTCGTAAGAGTATGAAACGTCGGATAACGATCAAAATATTTTCATACGCTTAAAAAGATAGAGTAATCAAAGTGGCAGACAGGTGAAAAAAATATCGCAAATGTCATAATGTATTAGCTCATACTCTAAAGTCCATTTATTTAATAATTATTAATTGCTATTACTACCATTACACGTATTTTCTAAAAGAAACATAAATACTTCATAGAGTCTGAATATTCTACTTCTCATCGCAAAGGCGCCTTATCTGGGTTGTTATTGGAATTGGAAATTTCACGAATTTTAAGACACATTTAAGAAAAATTTAAGGCTGGTTTTTGACAAAATATTAAGAACCACCCATGTTGAAAACAGAAAGTTTGTTTCTTATAACAAAAACTACGTGCATTTCTAGTTTTGTTCAAATGATATATGGCACAAAGGCAGCAAATTCAATGCGACCCAACTATGTAAGGTGCACGATTGAAGGGAGTGCATATGATAGTCAATGATATTTCATGAATAAAATTTCAAACAAATTATTAATATTTTTATGCATCTTTTTAATTCTATTCAAAGCATCAGGCATATATAATAGTTTATTGTGCTTAAATTTTTGACTGGCTATACTCATTTTTATGCAAGGTGCACTCCATGTGACTCAAAGAAAACAAAACTTTAAACATCTCGGATTATAAAAAAACTCTCCTAGTGACTCATAGTAGTGCAAATACATACCAATTTAAGAACATTCTGCTCACGTGCAAGCTTCTGCCGCTCTCTGTCCGGTTTTTGAGAAGTAATTGAGAGGACATCTTGCTTGTTTGTGGTCAGATCGACATTCAGAACAAAGAGATTAATGTCTGTCAACAATTGTGTCAATGATCTGGAAAAAAAATTTGCAAGCATTGCTCATGTCATCTTGATTAGTAACATAAGAAACATCATTGTCAAAGCACACTTTTAATTAATCAATCAATCACTCATTTATTCAATGGACCAATCTATCAATCAATTTGATTTTGCCTTGATCCCATTGACCGTTGCTAATGAGATATTTTCAACTGTGACGTTGAAAAAGATAATGAAATTTGAATGAGTGAGTCAATTATGGAATAGATACATGTATAAATCAGGGAATGGACCAATGACTTAACTGACTGATTGATCAATTGACTGATTGATTGATTTGCCAATCAATCAATCAATCAATCAATCAATCAATCAATCAATTGATCAATCAGTCAGTTAAGTCATTGGTCCATTCCCTAATTTATACATGTATCTATTCCATAATTGACTCACTAATTCAAATTTCATTATCTTTTTCATATGTCACAGTTGAAAATATCTCGCTAGCAACGGTCAATGGGATCAAGGGAAAAATGTGTAAACTGGGAATCCGAATAGATGCAAATAAATAGGAACTGAAATTCCGGCAACACACTGGAAACTGCTACAATTACAAATCAAATTGCAAATGAAGTTGAATGTTGGTACTAGAACAGAATCACGAACTGCTACTTTGCTATAAGTTTACCACTTCTATTAGTCAAATACCCTATGGCCAGATTGAATTCGTTGCACTATATCTGTGGTAATACACAAAGGATTTCCCTATTTTGTGAAAAGATTTACAAAATATAAGGGGAAATATTAGCTTATTAGAATTTACGGATTTCATAGAAGACTGACTGCCTTTAATAGCCATGCATGATTCCATTTGATCGAGGGCCTAAGACTTGCGCAAAACGCAACTAAATGGGATATATGAAAATCTTTTCTAAATGCGGTACTCTGATACTTGGCAACAATGCTCAGAATAAGACATGAATTTAGCAAAACATTACATTGAATTGAATTCAATTCAATTCAAAGACAGACAATTGAATTCACTTGAATTGAATTTAACGACGAACAATCGAATGCACTCAAAAAATAACTTTTTCAAAGGATGATCATCACGGACCACTGGTAGGTCCTTCTTTAATTTTCCTCATCCATTAAACATATCCTACATATCTCACCGCATTGCAATGTGTAATGCAATGTTAAAAGCTACAACCTGCATACAATATCATACAAAAACACAAAAAATTACGCTTACTTCCGATCCGATTGAGAAAAATGACCTTCTTCTAATTTTACACAATACTCCGCCAATGCTCTGCTTGCATCGTTCATAAAATCTAGATCACGGACCTCCTCCGCATTCACATGCGTAATAGCAAACGCTTCCCTGTCTTCCTTCAGTATGGCTGTTCCAACCTTACAAAGTGAATCATAGTGATAAGTTTCCAAACAAATGGCAACACGAAGAACGACAAAAACATATACGTACTGATGGATACCTTGTGCATAACAGGACGGTCTTCATCAGTATCTATAGGAATTGACGTTGAGTGAACCCACGTGTTGGTGCAAAAATGCTTGAGGCGCACATATGATGATCTAATAAAATAAAAATATATACATGTATAATTAAAATATATTAGTAACACAACATGTGTAATATATGGCATAAGATGTGTGATTTATCTAATGATATGTGACATAACATGTGCAAGTATGAGAAAGTTGAAAGGAATATGGCTTTTTATCATTTTTTGTAAGTGTCCCATGGAGTTATGGAGGGGTAGTGTACCCATTAGGCTTTCTTCATAATAAAACAATCAATGCATGTGTGACTAAATTAAGGTCAATAGGCCCACTAGGATAGCGCGATTCAATGATCCAATATTCCTAATTGCTGGCTTTTGAAAGACAGGGCTGAAGGGTACGAAGAACATCTGACATTCTTAATTTGATGATCTTATGAGGATACAGTGAGAATGCTTCACTTATCTAAGAAAGGCCTATAGACCAGATAGCATTTGTTTACCTATCTATCAGAATACAACTATATCAAGCAAAGAAAAAGAAAAAAAAAATTTCTTACTTTGGAACAAAGTCATCACTTCGCTGAAGAACGGTTGGGTCAACTTCAAATATAGACGCCAGATCGTTCGCACTACCGACTGATATTAATGAAAAGACAGGATTTGTTCCACGCAGTTTGTTCCGATTTGCATCTTTGGCATCAGTTTCATCAAGCTGCAAAAAATATTTAGGAGCAATGCTACAACACATATTCGTATAACGTATAAGGAGATTCTAATAGGTAAGAGACAAGATACACTTTCACGCAAACTTATGCATTCAAAAGGAGAACTAGTACATTGTATGAGGTGCATAGTCAACTTGTGACTATTCACAATACATAAAGCGAAGGAAATAAAAATACTGTCAACAACAGGTATAATTGTCGGCGCAGAATTGTATACTGATAAAACTGGCATGACATCCATCCTAAAACTTTCAAACTCCGTATCTTCTCATGGAAGAGCAAAAACTTTTTTGAAGAAAACATAACGGGTATTCTGTAAATCGTTTATACAAAAAAGATCCCTTATAATTTATAGGCAATACATAAATCGGACAAATGATGAGCAACAGGCCCTCCAGAAAAGTATCGATTTACAGATCGAAAAGGAAACCAAAGCAACTCGGGTAAAAAGGACATGTTGACAAATGGTCTACAATGGTAAAATTAACATATAGACTCTCTAGCAACGTAAACTGAACAAAACTGTCAATACATAGCCAGCCAGAATATACAGCAGTATAATTATACTTGCTTATGCAGATGTAAATGTCTAGAGATAATACATCCTTCGGTCCCACCATCTTTTTAACTTGACTATAATTCCTTCAAAACTACCCTTTCAGAGAGCGAAAGAAAAACAAAAAAGTACCTCAGCTGCCAAATATCTACCAGTGGCAAGATGTTTGAATCGATAAAAACTGTTCCAATGGGCAGCTCCGCTTAGGCAAGCGTCTTGGTGGACAACCTGATATACATTAAGATACGTGAAATGAAGAAATAATTCATTTAAACTACGCTGAATTTTAGCACGCACAACATGCTTCCTTTGATGCCAAGATTATTCCCAGTCACAAAAGCAGCATACTAAACGATAACAGAGAGAGAATATCACTGTAAGTATACTTAATAGAAGCTTTAATATTCCACGTGCTATGGCTGCACTATTCACTAGAATCGCATAAGGATTACTACAAGTCGGCTCAAACTATACATTCACTACATCTCGCTAAATAAGGTCGTTAATTTGAAAACTATAAAGATGTTCTCTCTACATCATATAACTCAAATACTTCATATGGTACTGATATTTCATTCAACAATATAATCATTATTACTTGATTTACTTGCTACTTCTTCAGTAATAGAGAAAGAAAAAAGAATTTTAAATCCAATTCCATGAGAAAAAATACGATACTGTTCCAACAGAAGGTCATATGTGTGGATAAACTTATTTGATATCATTTTGATTCATTGGCACAGTAGATAGGTGTACTACGGCATATTATCAAGATCACCCAGATCAAAGATTTGCAAAATCCGAGACCTGCCCGTTGTCACTAAACCATTGTTGTTAAGGGGAGTTTTAGTCAGCATGGGATTATCCCTTCGATCTGGGAACTCAGCAAAGACAACTATGACAAGAAGAAAGAGTTCTGTGAATTTCATCAGTCTATGATCTACTACAGGTGAGAAAAGTTCCACACAAGTATCGTATAGCATATGTATGGTCAACTCTAACTAACACTGAACTCCCATCAACTACTGCGATCAAACTGCGCCAGATATCAAACCACAACAATTCCACAACACTACCGCTTCTTTAGGATATTCATTTCTAAATTTCAAAATATCATTCAATAATTTCAAAAATTTATTTGTTTTCATCTATTATTTGCTATTGATCTATTTCAAATCCAAAATATCGAAAAGTTACGAAAATAAGCGGGGTGCGTACTTGTGAAACAGCAAGTCGCTTATATACGGATCACCCTTACTTAAAGAACATTACGACAAATTGTTGTACAAATACAAATGGTCAATTTACTTGACTGACTACCAAAACAACAAAAAAGTTGCATACATTCCGTGACGCATAAGACGGTAAAAATGGTTCTAATAGCATCAAGAATATTTTTGAATCAAAATAAAATCAAAATTAAACAAGCGAAAGATAAAACTTTAAAGAGAGCAGACCTCAATTTCCCATAATGCCTTGGAGCTAGTTGCAGACGTAGCAGTTGCACGTGCTGTTGTCCTTAAGAAAACGTATGACTTCTTCTTATATTCATCCATTGTTAAAAATTTCTCCTGCTCTGCATGAAACAGTCTAATTACATCACCCTGAAACGAAGAACAATACAAAGTTTTAAACAGATCAAAAACTTATAGCATTCCTAATTAAAAAATTCTTTCTTGAACAAAAATCTTGAAACAATTCCATTTTGCCAATAACTTGAACTGCTTGGAAAAAATCTTTATCAGCCTGGACCAGCCAATGGGTCCTCTATCAGTAAGTACCAGGTTGATTATTCTACTTGCAAAAATTAGCCATACATTATAATACAGTCTCTAGTGACCAAAGAAAACTCGCTACATAATAGAGTATTATTGCAAAGAAGCAGCATTCTTAAGCTCACTATGGTTTTTTGCATATATATGGACTTTTACACTACTAATGAAGTCTTAGTTCAAAATTCCAGTCATCAATTCAGTGTTTTCAAAATCAGCCGTCGACTGTCGCATCCGATGGTAACTTTCTGATTACTGACGCCTACTTTCCCTTAGGTAAATTGTATGATATATGATAAATAAAAACTTTCCTCCGGGTCTTGCAACTCCTACTGAAATAAACGCAACTCCTACTTCGAAAACTTTTGGAAACACTGCAATTAGACGATTCCACTGGTTCTCTCATATCTTACAGTATAGCCTGACGAACCTTCAGAGCGACTTTCAAACTGATCCTGTGTATCAAGGACTTTCTAACTCTCCAAAGACAAAGACCTCAAAAAAACTGGATGAACAAAGTACATCCCAATTCGCACAAATGATAGCTATTCACAGCCGGGTAATACAAAAATAAATGAAGTGTAAGTCCATGGGCTTCAAGAAACGCGGACAATGCGGTGACATACGAGGGTCAATCACAATTTTTAAAACAGTGGGGTTGAGCAAGAAAACCCAAAAGCAAATTCAGGAAATTTCAGTGGCATTAAGTACAATTTCAAAGTGCAAATGAGCATTCAGCTCTAGTTAAGACAAGTCAAGATAAATTTTCCATCAAGAGATACAGAGCATACTATTACATATGCCATTCAACGTACAATGGGAAACAATAGGAAAAAGCAAACAAACCCCTTTGAGAACGTCATCTCTATTTTCCTTGTAATCCATGTACAAGTTGATTTTCCAGCATGTTGTACAATTAACCGAATTGACCTGAGAAAGAAGAAAGCCATATAAATTTAACGAAAGTAGCAAATAGCCCCTGTCCTATAGAACACGAAGTGGGACAATGAGCAAAACAATTCCCACATTAATCAAACGGCACGTATTCTCCATTTTCTAGCATAAGAATTACAAAATCGAAGAAGATAGAACAACAATATACGTACGCACATAGCTAATAATTTGTACTTGAAAAGGATACTAAATATCAAAAACGATAAAACAACAGACTATTAGTCTCAAGAAATGATAAAGATTTAATGATGTATATTAAAAACAAAACAATCGTTGGCTTCAATTTAAGATTGAGGTGTAAGGTTCACACTAACATTGCAAAAGAAAACATTAGACTATTTTGCGTGATAGTCTATACACGGAAATGCACACAAATACACGCAAATGCATGTACACGCACACACGCGCGCGCGCACGCACACACAGACACACACACAGACACACACACACACAGACACAGACACACACAGACACACACACACACAGACACACACACACACACACACACACACACACACACACACACACACACACACACACACACACACACACACACACACACACACACACACACACACACACACACACACACACAGACACATACACACACACACACACACACACACACAGACACATACACACACACACACACACACACACACACACACACACACACACACACACACACACACACACACACACACATGCACAGACAAAAAGATATGTTCAATATATAAATAAGTATAATAGAATATGCAGGGTTAGGGTTAGGGTTAGCGTTGCCAATAAATAGCTCCAACTCGCACTCTTAGTTATATCACACTCTAAGTACTCCAAACAAAGAGGAAAACTATAATGTAAATACGCTGTTTTCTACAGAAAGTTTCAAAGAAATCTGAGGAAGTGCCTAGGATTTCTTTCATGTTATTTTAGACAGACGACGTCAATCACACTGAAACGATCACTGCTAGTTCACATGGAAGAATACGCTATGCATCTTTCAATCAAAAACAGGTGAAAAACATTGAAATTGGTAAAGTATACTAGAACGCCGAATTCCCATCTATTCAATTCTTTTCAGAATATACGAAATGCTAAACCGACAGAAGATGAAGCAAGATAATCTATCTACGGTAAAAAATTTCCCAAACTCTTGTGTTTTTAATGAAATTAGCCATTGTTTCACATACATCACCACAGCTGTCAGTTAAAGCAATCAATTAGAAATGATGTAATTATATCATTACGGCATTCAATCAGTCGAGGTAAAAACGCAGCTAATTTGGAGATTTGCTACAAATCAAGCTCATGCTATCAAGTTCTGAGAAATTCACAACTATCAAGAATGACTGCGAAATAATCTTAAAGAAAAGCAGTCATGCTTATTCAGTAATGCAGCTGCTTTACGTCTAGCAAATCACCATAAAACACTAAAGGAGGATTTGTTTAATTGGTACTGAAAACAATTCTCTAATATGCTTAAAATGGCGGCTATTTTGTAGAGAATGTACGGTATTCGTGCATGCATAGTAACTATGACAACTTCATCAGCTACAACAGGATTCATCGCCAATGTGCCAATCAAATTTCCCAGATTCTTCCTTGATTTTTCCCTGACTGATAGTGAGAGAAAGCTCTCTCTTTTTCTTTGGCACCCAGTTCATATATTCAAAAATAATTACTGAGCATAGTAGACTAATAAATAGAAAAGATGATAAATAGCAAGCAAAACTAACTTTTATTTCTGTACAAATAGTGCAAGCACAGGTACTATGCAAAGTGATATGGTTCATGTTCATTAACAACAAACGGAACAACTACTATGTAAAAAACCATGCATGACAGCCTTTGCTATATCTACTAAGCATTTTCTTTTTCTGTACCTTTCTGCTGACTCGAACAAAAATTAAAGACAATTCCCTCACTAGTACAGAATTTACCTTAATTTTCCTAAACATGGCTCATTTTCCAAGTTTTCAAGTTTTCCAGGTTTGCTACGAACCCTGTACAACTACTATAGCGCGCTACGATATTTCCGTTCCGTTAACAGCCCAGATTTCCCAACACTGCCACCAAAAATGGAACAATTGATTGAAAATGTTTATAACCCAGAGAAAAACGAAATGCTTCAATTACCCTATCAACCAACAGCATGAACAATTAAATATCCAAAAGACTTCGAATGTTTGCTCATTCATAATAAAATTGAAAGAGAAGAGCTCCTCGCCTAGAAATACTCTATCAAATTCATTATAACTTCTTTCATTAGATAGGGTAAACTACGTTCTCTCAGAAACATTTGTCTATTCTGTCATACAAATGATTTTGTGATAGAGCACTTGACGTACAAAATCAGGGGTAGCAAGTTCGCATTCCGTCTGGGTAAGTTATTTTCTCAAACTTTCAATTTTCATTTCTCCTAAATCTTATTGTCTTAACATAGTTTCCTTCAACTCTATCCAGTCGATGGGGCTGCGATGGTCCCCCTGGTGTGAGCAGTCCTCTCTCACCAGCAGGTCCAATGCACATTGCGATGGAACTGCAATGGCTCTTGACCTTGAGCATGGATTTGAAAGGGAGACCCGACAGCTCCGTGGCAGAACACTTCACATTCAAAGTCAGGGTCGCGAGTTCGAATCCCGCTCGAGTCAGTTATTCAGAGTCCAGAAAAATTTCCAACCTTCCTCTGGCTGTCAAATCTTCATCATAGCCCTTCCGCTTCTAAGACAATCAAAAGTAGCCAAAGTTCTTAAACTCTGCATTGTGTATGTCTCGAAAACTTGAGCTGCAGTAGGGCTATGCGTTTCACTGCCAATGTCACATTAACTGAAAACTTAGCTGAAGATGGGTTCTTGATAAAAATTACTAAACCTTCCTCAAATACAACATAGAGAGCAAAATTTTTCTACGGCTCAGAGCCGTAGAGCCGTCACCTTTTCTGGACTCTGCAGTTATTCTCTAGCACTTTCAATTTGCATTTCTCCTAAATCCTGTTGTTTCAACATAAATGATTTTTAAATGAATTTAAACTGCTAATGCCTACATCGACATTACTAGAAAACAACAACACACGCATTCCAGAAAAAACCTTTGACAGTGAGCATTAAAGCCCATTTCCACTAACATTTGCATTTCGCATGCGAACTCCTGGTTCCCAGGCGAGATCCGAGCGTTTGCACATCGCAAAAAGTTTGCATGTGGACTGGAAACAATGAGTTCGTATGCGAAATACGAAATGCGAATAAAGTGGAAATGGGCCTTCAGAAAGAAGACAAATTGATCGGGACATCTTACTTCTCGACAGCCTGGCTTATCGGAAAGTTCATACTTGCTGACGTGTAAAGGCTGCCCAGCATTTACTGGATTTAAGACAACTTTATCTCCAACAACAACCTGAAAGGAAGATGAAAGAAATGTCAACATGGCAGAGGTGATACTACATGACAAAATACAATACAAAAGCAGCACGAGATACTCTGTTCGTCAACCCCAAAGACACCAACTCCACACACACTTTTCTATAAAATACTTAATTTTTCACTATTTCTTAAAAGTTGTTTATGTTCAGCAGAAGAATATTCTTAAATGGCTCCTAAAGTTTAGCAATTTTTGAGCATTAATTCTCGTATAGGCTGTTTCCTTATTGCCAAATTTTGTAACTGACACTCCCCGAAAAGTTGCAGAATCGCTTCATAGCATAGAGGCTCCCAGACCGGATAAGTGAAGCTCACATTTATTTTGCTGTCTAAACCAAACACAAATCAGCAACAAATCTAAATCTTGAAGAAGTTTGAGCCTTTTATTATTCTCAAATTTTTCGTAACATTTAGCGACTTTGAGCTTCAATATTCTGATAGACAATATTCTTACAAAAAAGTATGTAGCTTTAATAGGTATGCACCACTTTCTACAATAGGTGATCTTAGCAGGGTAAGTAAAATACTCCTATAGGGAGGTGTACCGAAATAGGGGGTGTTGGGGGTTAGCGTCACCCATCCACCTTTTACAGAAGTCGGTAAGTTTTTGGTTCGTCGGTGAAAGTCAGCATAACGAATAAGGCCTGTCAGTAACTATGGTATCTTGTTGGTAATAATGGGACCTTGTTCAAACCTGCAGGAAAATCTCCTTTGGTGCAGTTCCTACTCAAAAATCCCTTGGCACGACACCGACTCTCACATATGGTGGAAGAGTATAACTCCGGTAATCAAATAATAGCGACATAAACATGCAACGTGACTTAAGACGTTCCTAAATCATGAGACTATAACACCTCGCAAGGTTGCAAGCTCATCTAGCAAAATTGAAGATTGCCAAAGTAGTAACAGCATAAAACACCAAAGCAGTGCTTTTGAAAACACATCTATCAGTACATTGGTTTGAAGCGATGTAGTATATCTACACAATGAAAAACGCAGATTTCTAACTAAACGTAGAGATTTACAAGCCAAAAAAGACTTTAGGTGCTAATCTTGAAAAAACTACTCATGAAATAGACTTAAAAATTAACAGCTCAGGGAAAAATCATTTGCAAATAACCTGCTACGAAAGCATTACGCGAATAATGCGAATATTGCGAGTAATGATAATATTGCGAATTTAGCGAATAAAGGAAATATTGTGAACAATGCGAATACTAACGTTGTCTCCAGGTGTTCTCAACTTGTAGAATGGTACAATATAGAACCAAGAGCCCTGGTAGGAATGAAAATACGACATAAGACATTACGCTCATAAACAAGTAATAAGAACTGCGTAATAAGTTTATGGTTCCGTGACCATCACGAATTACGGCACACACTATTATGGTTCAATAAACTGCGAAATTTAGAGTAGTCTATGCCGTCTACTTGCTGAAAATGACTGCTGCACCAACAATATTAAGGATGGATACGGCTCAGTCAGGCTGAACTATTGACGTCTTTCATTGCTATTTGATTGAAAAAAACCGAAAAGTACTGTTGAACAAACATATAATTCAGGAAGAGTTACAGTTATGATCATTTTGTGTTATTGTCAAATACTAAGGTTTGGAACCTAGTGGCTCTCAGTAGCCTAGACACCAGTCTATAGTTCTTCACATCAACATAGTTTTATTATGGCATAATCTTATTCAGGGTTCATTCAGTTCTCGTTTCCACTTTCAACATACGCTCGCATTTTACGATCTGGATACAAGCTTTTAACATATGTTCACGTTGGTAGCGTTCTCTTTTGTAAACGCAATAATTTCTCCTTTAAGCCCCCCTCTCAATTAAGCCCCTTCTCCAAAAAGCTCCCCTTTTCAGAAAAATGTGAATACTGCCAAACATAACCTATGTTCATAACGTGCATAAACTTTGTGGTACTGATGACGGTCGTTAGTGCCGCAACAAAACCAAATCAAAATCAAGCTCAAACGTCTATGTGCTGCAGACAGAAAATCGTATAAATCGGAGAAAATACACGCGGGGGGTTGAGAAATACTGACGTTTCGCAACTTGCTAATACTATTGTAAAGCGAAAGAATTCAAATACATGGATTTCAATACAAATATAGAAAATGTATACGGTACAGGCGCACAACTAGGAATTTTTGAGAACAGGGGTCTAAACAACAAAAGAGGGTACATAAACAATTGCTAAAGAGAATGTATCTTGAAATAACATTTGTCAGATTTAGGAACAAAAGAAATCGTACGAGAAATTTCGGGATTCACTACCTTCATGTGTAACAAAGATTATAAGTAGACCTTTATAACAAAACTGCACTAAACAGTTTCAAAATTCTCGAAGAAAAAGGGCACCTTCACTTCTTTCAGGGAAAGGGCAGTGGCCTAGACACTAGGGTCTACCTCGTAGTTGCGTGCCTGACTGTATTCACCACTTTGAAAACAAACCTCATTGCCTTCTGCATCCAAATGAACCCGCATCGCATTCTTTTCTAACAATGCAGGCAACCTTTTATTGACGGTTAGGTATTTGTTGCTCTTGATATGCAAAAGCTATGAAAGAATTGACGTAACATCAAAGGAAACCATCTCTATATTCGTATTAAACAAAGCTACTGTCTGTGAATGTAACGAACGGCTCTGAACATTCCTAATATTTCTTTAAGCTGCTGCTGGGGGATTTCGATTGGAAAACATAAGGGAGCTCACAACTTATAGATTAGATTTCTTGACATTAGCTCACATATATGCAATCATACAATGAACTGGGTAAGGTGGCACCGATACTCAAGGCGATGGAAAGCGTAATATAGACTAATGAAATTCCTCGCACTGAAAGGGAGGAGCCCGGAATACAAACAAAGATAGAGTTCAGTGTTTGTATATAAATGCAAGGAATAAACTGCATACTGACCAGAGATGTTGTACACAGCGGTATTGTGCAGGCATCTGATATTGTACATATCACCGAGCTCTTTTACATTAAGCTCCCACTCTAAGGCCTACATTAAACTCTGTTCTATCTAATTTTTTTGTATATCACTTAAGAATTTCAAACAACTACAACATACTTAATTTACACCATATACAGTGTGAGAAAAGACACTGAGTCATCTGGTCTTAACTGCATATGGTGCTTACTACTCAACATATATAAAACATGATAAGAAATACACGAGAAGTAAAGTTCATCTCACATTAGATGTCACGTTATTTACAGGAATTAGAAGTGTAACATTAGACAGTTTAAGATGAATACAAATTAATATACTGGATAACTACGGACGTCCAATAATTCTGTCTTATCTGTCATTGGTAAATAGAATAAAATCCTGATAGTGGAAATAAGTGCGCATTATAGTGGCATTAAATGAAGAAGAGATGCAGTTGATAAAAATCCAAGTTAAAGCAACTAACCTGGATCACACCACCATATTGCACAACTGTTGATATCATTCGTTTGTTATCTTGATCATTCTGTTTCTTCTCTAATTCGGCAGCATGCTAAGGAGTATAGTCGTAAATATTTCACAATAATACTGAAGAGATACTCAAAGGGTGGCAATCAGACATAGCAAGTAATAGCCCAGATGCCTTTGCTCTCTTAAGACAAACAATACTTATCAGTGATAGTGAAGTAGCATGTTAATGTAATGTTATACCATCTACGTATGAAGTTCGAATCTCACTCAGATGAGCTCTCGAGGTTCCTTATCAGCTTTTTCGCAAAATACTGTCTAACTGCACGATAGCTTAGTTGCCAAACGGGCAAGTTGCAGCAATCCTATACAGAATACCGTAACTGACCGGCCAATGACAGTCTGCATCCTACCCACGACAAGGCCAAGGGCAAAATACAATCTATGCTGAAATCTATAATATTCTGAAAGTACTATCCCGTAAATATATCATCATCATCATCATTATCATCATCATCATAATCATCATCATCATCATCATCATCATCATCATCATCATCATCATCATCATCATCATCATCATCATCATCATCATCATCATCATCGTCATCATCATCATCATCATCATCATCATCATCGTCGTCGTCGTCGTCTCCATCATCATCATCATCATCATCATCATCATCATCATCATCATCATCATCATCATCATCATCATCATCATCATCATCAATCATCATCATCATCAATCCTCATTATCATCATCATAATCATCTTTATCATCATCATAATCATCGATCATCATCATCTTTATCACGATCATAATCATCAATCATCAATCATCAATCATCGCCATCATCATCATCATCATCATCATCATCATGAATCATCATCATCCTCCTTATTTAGCCATTTCAATTAGGCCGTCCTAAAGAAAAACAACTATATTACGGCTGATTTCAGCTTATTATACAATATTTGCAATTCAGCGTATTTCAAAACACACTGGGTGATAGAAACAATCGTAGATTGAAACATGCATACTTACATGTAGCTTTTTCAAAAGTACAGTATCACTTGTTGTCGAAACAGCAGGTTTTGCAGCCTTCCGAAATTGATTTTGAGCAGAATATCGGTTCATAGGACATACCTTGAATAAACAGTCTGCGAAAAGACGGAAACAACATGTGAACATGAGAATGTGCCAAACTACAATTTGAATTCTGACAGAATGTTCCTCTTGCTAGATATGGTTGTATGTCTATCCTGGAGACCTTCCTATACACTCACAACAACAATTGTCGTTTTCATAATTAATCTTCTTGTTTCAAAACTTCTTGATTGGTTTCTTGATACTTACTTATTTATTTACAAACTAACTCATTTACCTATTTACTTACCTATCCACTTAGTTACGTACTTACATGCTAGCTATTTGCTTACAAACGTAACTTGTTCATAAACTGGCAACCTTACTTCCACTCTACTTACAAACTCCCCTGCTCACATACCCAAAAATGCTCTTGCTCACAAACATACGTAAAAACTTCACTGCACAGCTACTCACTAACAAGCCTACCATTTACATACTTCATTACTTACTTACAACGCATTTACTTACATACAAATTTACGATTTTACCTTCATCCAACCTAAACTGGAAGGGTTCCCGGTGTAATTTCTTGAAGAAATGTCGACAACTTTAAATTACCTCTATATTTGGTAGGAGGATATTCCAATGTGCCAGCCTTTGGTTCCACAACTACTCTGTCATCAACCAATCTGTAACGGAAATCATAAAAATCAAGACTCAGAATTAACTAACAAGTGATTCAATCTCTTTCTCTGTCAAGGGTTCGTACGCTGGGGGCAGGGAGGCAGCTGCCCCTCCTGCCCTTTTCCAAGGCCTTTATTATCTTAGTGCAAAAATGTTTATGATGCGCCCTCAATAGGAACCTTGCCCCCCTGCCCTCGGTGCGAGCAGGCGTCCCTGCTCTCTGTGTCTTGCGCATTCGGCTTGCAGTAGTGTCACTGTTCACCTTGCACGATACTACAAATTAAAACAGTCAAGTTTCCATTCATTACGATCGCTTGTTATGTTTCTCAGCATGCTGAGGTATTCTGTTGTTCTAAACTGCCTTACTTGCAATTGTTGGCGATACAATGCTATTTCTTCTGTTTCATTCCCTCTATCAAGGAATTTTTTTACTTTATTTGGCCATTTGAAGTAGTAATTCATCGTTTGTTGGCATGGTGAGCTAGTTGGTAATCGAAGTACGTAATTCATGTCAGTGCTCAGTTGCTTTGAATTAACGTCAGTCTTGTTTTCACGAGTCAAAAACCCTGTAAATATTGGAAGCTAAACTTCCTCCTACTTGTGTTTCTAGTCCCATCAATTCTAGATGTCAGTAAATGCATCATTCTTGCATACTTACGTTTTCATTGTAGTTGCCATATTTTATGCCCATTTTGTGTTTTGAGATTACAAATGTGCTACATGCAACTGAAATGGTACCACAGAAGGAGACGAAGGCGAAGACCCTTACGAAGTTGAAGTTTTCTGAATGAATTTATACATATATATATATATATATATATATATATATATATATATATATATATATATATATATATATATATATATATATATATATATATATATATATATATATATATATATATATATATATATATATATATATATATATATATACTTAAAGGATAGTATATTTGTGGTTTATTCTTTTTATATTTATATACGTTGTGGATACGGCTTAGGATTAGTTTGTATAAATATATATATAAATTTGTTACGGTCATGTCTGCAACATGCAATTTAATACATGTCATTGAATTAAACAACTAAACTTCTAAAAATTCAGTGCAGCAGCTGTTCACCTTATATTATCTATGCTACAAACGGTCAAATCAAAGCAGCAACATAAAAGCAAAACTGGGGCTTGCTGGATCCACTTTGGAGAAATATGATCAAAAAACACAAAGAAACAAAATATATCCAACGTAAATCACGTGATGTACAATGAGATCACTTAACATGACATTCTACAGCTTTGAATCAAAATAGTTTTCCGTATATTGCCAAATCCTTCTAAAAGAGAGTTTAGGAAAATCTGAAAAGCTACTTCTTAATTATTAAATTATGACTAACTTAACGTCATCTCTAGGACAGCATACAATCATTATCAAGCACTGAATATTCAAAGAAAACATCCATTAATCATAATATAATTCAGGATCTATTGGTGAAAATATGGATTACTATGCTGAATATAAACTTGATAGCTAGATGAAAATGAAACGTTGCGATAAGTAAAGAATATAGCATGAGATATTTGGCAATTCCAAGCCAAAGTTAACTAAAATGCTGTGATTGTCACTGGCGAAAATAAACTTTCATTAAGGAAAACTTGTATTCTTCGCAGCTTATACTTAAAGAGTGAGTCGATGAGTAACCGAAAATGCCTATGACACGACAGCAATTTCCGCTCCAATAACTCAGGGGCATTTAACAGTAAACAACATTCGAGATTGCACTGAATTAGGATAATCCAGACACCTGGACATGCAGTGAGATTTTCAACCATCACCAAAGCCATATCGGCGAAATCTCAAAAGTTTACAGCAGAATTAAACAAAGTAATCTGCAGCAGGTGAAGCAGATGCGTATAGGGCTAATATGTAAATCAACTAGAATAACCTGCCTTGCCGAACAGTTCGGAAACTCCCTCAAAAAACAAAGCTTCGGCCAGATAATGTTAATAAGTACAATAATTCAGTGTGATATGCACACAGAATACCTGCATCAGGACTTTAGCACACTAATCATAAATCTGGCCAATCACCATGCAGTCAATAAAATACTACGGTATCTTTAAATGTAATCTCATTGAACTTTGTAAGGCAAAGGGAAAATGGTCTACACCTCTAACTGTAATTTCATTGCACTTTGTAAAACAAAAAATTATCCATACTATTCCATTGCACATATTCTCTGCAAGCAAGCATCTTAAATCTGACAGAATATAACGATAAAAAATATACTTTAGGCTCCATACATAAATGCTACATAAAATTTGCATAGGTTGAAGAACTGCGCAGGATATCCTATTGAGTTCTATTGTGTCCAATGGCACAAACATCACAATGACGTGTGGAAGAATATTCTCAATCAATAGGCAGGTATCTCAAAGCTTCCAGGCAGGAAGGAATCGAAACATTTTTCATCATCCCAGACTGGATTCTATACAGTATTATCAATAATGAGCTTCATGCGTTTTAAGTTCACCCAATTTTAGCAATATACTGCAACGATCTTGATGCGAAACAAAATATTATATTGTACTATAATATACTATGTTATATTATATTATACTTGTATCATACTATAGTATATTAATATCATAGCATAACATTTTGGATAAACGAAAATACTAAACTAAGCCAGTTTTAAATTGGACTGCGTTATCGATTCAATGACAATATTCATCTCAAATAGTTTATACAAAGAGAGCTTGGTAGCGAACATGCTACTTTTTGTTAGTTTGGTGAACAAAGCAACACATACAAATGCAAGAAATTTTCCCGTACGCCAGTATACTTGCAGGGTTTTCTTCTGCACTACTTTAAGAGCAAACATTATAATCATCTCAAAAATCTCTTTGCATATTTATGTGGATAAAACATCGTCATTTATAGAATCTTCCAAGCTGGCCTCAAAGGTCACAAGGCTACCAAATGTAATTTTCACATTTGTCAAAACACGCAATAGAACGACTCACCCGAGTGTGCTGATAAAGCCACTGACTCCTCCTTCAACATACAGCGATACAATATCGCCTATATGTAAGAATCGCGAAGATGAGGCCATCTTTGTCGTCTCTTGCTCGCTAAGAGAAGAGTGAAGAGATGTTGCATACATTTTTCCACCATATGACGAATGCTAACAGGCATAAGTAACATTCAGAAACAGAGCAACATATCCATCCTATTTATAATCTTGCAGCATACAAAGTGGGCTCCTGAGTTGATTGAATGAAGGAATAATACGCATGTGATCTGCTGTATACAAAAACTGAAGGGGCCACTGCGCACTCTCTTCACTTCAAACTCTATTTTGACACGATCAATGTTACGTGTTCTGTGGAAAGTAAAATCACATATCTGGCATTCAATAAAAGATTTATGAGCGAAGAATTGCGAGCAGAGAACATTTCCGAAATAAACGCAGGTGTATTCTGTGTCAGCCAGCAGTTTGAGAAAGCAACATGGTTCAGTACAAAGGACTTTTACGAGATCTTCAATGTGATGCTCAGCTCCTCGTACATTAATGACAGAACTGTGCAATGAATGATCTATATTCCACTAAATTATCCTGCCGTTCGCACGTCGTTTTATGAAGTGCTCGGCTCGTTCTTCAAAGACATATTGCCATTATGCAGATGGTGGCTAGTCTGAATACCCGAGTATGGGGTCTCTTCATAGTACAAAAAATATTCACCGGACAAAAAGTTGTGTCTGTTATACAACAAAAAGAGAAGAACAGTATAAAACTCTACTACGAGCAAACAAAAAGCCGAGAACAACATGTTCATTCCTGCCTGCTTCTTTGGCGAAGCTCTAGTCACTACGCATGATGAACATACGTATGGGAAAGCTGTGAACAATCAATCCTACTCCTCCTACGTCTTGCCAATTAAATCATAGTTCGTATCAACAAATTAATCAAGTGCATAAGAAACAAAACAGATTTGAATGTCGATTCATTAGAAACTGCCATATCTAAGCATTCAAATCAAGCTGTTCAAAAACAACTTAAACAGAACATCTGCCATACAGTACCGAATCATTGAATACAGTTCGCAATCTGTCTCGCATCCTACTATTTTTTCTATATGCCTTTCGAACTGTTTTCATGTAAAATTAATAAACCTGCGTATAAAGGTGCTCTCAGAAATGTTGATACAGATACAAATGCAGACAGAGTGAAAGACATGCTAGGATTCAAGGACAAATGGCCACTGCGTCGCCTTGCCAGGTGCGCTTTACAAAGGAGACTTAATTTGTTCCATATTCATATTTACGTGTATATAAATATATTTATATTTAAAAATATCAGATTGACTGAAAACACCAAAATTACACATCAGTATGCCATAGGACTGTTCTGGGGTTGTCTTTGGGGGGCGAAGGACCTACAATTCGCCGAAAAGCTTGGTGCGACCCATCTGACAGAAACAGATATATATATATATATATATATATAGCATTATTCATGAAATAAAATTACTCAGTTTCAAACGTTTCGGAACAAGCCTTCATCAGTAATCAATAATTTATACATACATATATTTATATATGTATCTATATATATATATATTTATATATATATATATATATATATATATATATATATATATATATATATATATATATATATATATATATATATATATATATATATATATATATATATATATATATATATATATATATAAGACTAAAATAGAGATCAAAAGCGCACTCTAGCAACTTTAAGTTTCATGTTTCCAATCGTCAGTCTAATATATATATATATATATATATATATATATATATATATATATATATATATATTATATATTATATATATTATATTATATATCATCATTATATTATATATTATATATATATATATATATATATAGCATTATTCATGAAATAAAATTACTCAGTTTCAAACGTTTCGGAACAAGCCTTCATCAGTAATCAATAATTTATACATACATATATTTATATATGTATCTATATATATATATATTTATATATATATATATATATATATATATATATATATATATATATATATATATATATATATATATATATATATATATATATATATATATATATATATATATATATATATATATATATATATATATATATATATATATAAGACTAAAATAGAGATCAAAAGCGCACTCTAGCAACTTTAAGTTTCATGTTTCCAATCGTCAGTCTAATATATATATATATATATATATATATATATATATATATATATATATATATATATATATATATATATATTATATATTATATATATTATATTATATATCATCATTATATTATATATTATATATATATATATATATATATATATATATATATATATATATATATATATATATATATTGCCAGTTATGCACTGCCTTAACATAGTGAGGTGTATGACTGTATATCATGAGGTTTCAAAAACAAAATTATTATTTTACATATATTTATATTATATATATAATGTATATTATATTATATATATCATTATATGTATATATATATATATATATAAATATATTATATATATATATGTGTTTGTTATATATATATATATATTGTCATAGATTTTATGATTTTACATATTAATTGTTCAATTTCTCAGAGAATAATTTGAATCTACAACAGTACAAAATTCGCGAGCCATCTGCTATGTCGCAGCAATTAATTCTTCATCTTGCCCTCCTAGAGTTCAGAACAGTAAAGCACTTCACAAAGAGAAATGGCAAGGTTTGGTTATTTGCTGACAAATTTTGTCTGAGGGGCTGGGTGTGCGAGATATTCTAATGTAAATGTAAACTAGATAGGACAGTTATTTTAGCTAGTATTTGTACAGATTCACATCAGTTCTTCTAAGCTGCCTTAGCCTGACCTGCATTATCAAATAAATCTGTGTATGTATGTAGACATCCAGCACCCCACTGTAGCAATAGGCCTGTAACACAGTTCAACTATCAGCAATCATCTTAGGCCAGTATCTTCCAGTTAATACATTGGAACCAGAAACTACTTGGTATAGCCCTGTTTCAGTCTCCATGACTAAAAGACACAAGACGTGAATCTAAGATCTTTATCTGGTTACACCAATCATGTAGCTTTCATTTTTCCCTAGTTTCCACCCTTCTATCTCTTCTGTTTTCTATAAGGCTTTCATATCATCTATATAGCATTATACTGCTCTGAAAACATGACAGCTCATGTAATCCTAATATTTTTCTGCATTTTCTATACTCCCTAAACAAACTCTTTGCAGCTGTTCAAAATGCAAAAAACACACTATTTGCTGAATTTACATTGTCAGACCTATCACATATTCAAACATGTAATTCTCTGATCTTGCAAACTACAACATAGGTTTCAACAGCTAAGCAGCTTAAAATACTTAAATGTGTACCATCTAGAAACTCTAAATCCTATATAAAAAATGCTTTGAGGGTGTTCTATTAAGAACTTTGTTTGTCTTCCAGACATAAATGCCTAAATCTAATTCAATATTCTAGGCCTTGAAGTAAGACTAGCTCTAATCTACTTAAGGACTGAGAAACATTCAAACCTCATGCTAAATAATTTATAGACTAATACATATATGCACTCAAAACTGCATATGATCAAGAGAATTAAATGTAAGAAGGATTTGATATAACTTTTTATATAGGAATGATATAGGGCTAGCTAAAATGAGTGGTATCAAGATAGTTTACAACATGAGTGAGCAATTGGCAAAGCAACTAGAAGGGTAGTCTTGAAAATTTTGAACTCATCTGCACAGAAATATTTATCAGAACAAGTAATAAGATAGTAAGTTGTACAAAAAAATACTGGGGGAAAATGCAAACTCAAATATACTACAAGAAGTTATCTCTTGACACCCCTAACCCCTTGCCATGTCTTGTCATTCTGAATGGCTCCAGGATAGAGATTGTCTGTCAAACAGTTGCAAGCCATGCTCGCTCCAAAAAGAGTCTTGGAAATGGCTCTATTTTTGGAGCAGTGCAATAGCTGCCATTCTAATAGCAATCAAAACAAAACAATAAAATGTTAAAGAATTACTTGGTATGGAAAGCAAATTTAGTGAGAGACAAATAAGCCAGAGTTACATTTGCAAACTTTGGCTAGATGCTGTAACTCTGTACCAGGATATCAAATATTCATGCATTTCATTTATAACTTTTAATAATAAGCTTAAATCAAGAGGTTTTTGATTAGAGACCATTAACCCTTCATATTATCCACAAATTATCTAAGAAAAATAACTAACTTGAGAAGTATCTCAAAATGATAGCATACGTTGCAAAACAGAAAACATAGCAAGTAATATTTCAAAGATATAAAAGACCAATCTACACAAAAAGCTAAATGCCATCAAGAAATCACCCATTATTATATAGGTATCTAAATGTTATTTCCAAATTTATCCTAAATATACCTGGAAGTGCAAAAACAATATCCACTGCAAAGAGAACTACATACCTTTACAACTTGTACAGGGATATGCAAACAAAAATTGGAAACTCTCAGGATTCTGATTTGTTGGAACTGTATTTAACATGAGGGTTTGGTTGTGAGCAATAGAAAAGGAGCATCATACTGCTCATCACACAATACTTAAAAATAGATACATAATATCCTATAGCAAAATAAGCCCTGTATAATGCTATTTTATGTTTTTGTAGATTATTCCTAGCAATATGCAATTGTATGGCTGCACAGTAGGTTAAAGGAAGTCAGTCTGAGTTAAGGGTAAGCTACACTTGTCTTGGAAGGTATGCATACAAACCTAATATGGTACCAGCTTGTATTCTTTGGTTATGGCATGGGGAAGTTCATTGTTAGGCAAATTCTGGTGGGGGGTAATAAAAGTATAAAGGAAGTAATATAATAATTCATTAATGAAGGAATAGTCATCAAGATATGGTATTTGTACAGATGAATGTAGTCAAAATGGGCAGGAAATATATTCCCCTTGCATTACAAAGAGTGCAGTATGGACATGATACACTGTATCATCTATTAACATAGATTAGACACATCAAATAATAAAAGTACTTGATAACTTTGACTGACAGTGTAGATGACACTGTTTTCTACAAAGAGAAAGCTTGCCTGTATAATTCGATTTATCCCTAATTTACAATCCAAAAATCACCATGTATTTTCTACAAGTATAATGCTTCAATGATGCATCTTGCAACAGCCTAGATTACATACTGATTACCATCAGTGTTATATATTTAAAAGGTACTACTGCTAAACATATTTATGTAGATGTTCAAGGGCGTGTAATTTCCGGGCTTCACAAAACCTTCAAAACACAATTGCAAACAGACCACTGGCATAATCATGTACAATTTGGAGTCACCACTTAACCATTTCAAATGCACACCACCATTCTTCAAAACAGAAGAATCAGGAGGGGACGACGAACTTGTAAATGGTACTTTTGATCTACTTATAATGTAAATGGCAGTAAAATCTCTTGCTACATTTATAATAACAATGATTATGGGACATCAAACTTCCCCCTCATAACGTCGGACTGCTCTTTCTGTACCATACACTCCTGAAGACCAGGTGTGCTAGCCAAAATGAAACACCTTGGCATTATCATTGGCAACGTACTTCATAAGGTCTTGTTTTTTCAAAGCTTTGGTGGTTTGAGATAACACAATGGATAAGCAATGATATTTATTCTTACACTTTGTCTAAGTCTGCTGAAACCACCCACATATCGCAGGAGACCTTGAGTTTGCAAGCTATTAGATTTGAAATTTGCATGAATTATTAAGCAGCAGAAGAAAAAAAACATACTCAGTGTCTTGTCATCTTGGCAACTTTACCACATAATCTTTTCCTCTCTTCTGTTCCTATATACGGAAACTTTCGAACTGAAGAGTTGTTGATCTAACGTCGATCTCGCTTTCATGCAGCAACCCCGGAATTCAACATGCATTCCCAAGAGCACATCTCCTCTGACGTCATACTGCAGCTTGCTTATCGCTCTTTGCGTACACTCACTTTTTATAAGAAACATATGACTTTGCCGAGGATCTATGGTCTCCTTTGCTGTAAAGTACTTCTATAATAAGTTACAGACTATCATGATATTTTCCTTAGCAAGGTTAATCACCTAATTAAATCTATCTATTTAACATTTCAGACTAAAAGAGACACTAAGAAACACATTGGTGGCTTGCGATATTTCTCCCATCCTTTATTTGGCGCTTGTTTGTATATTGTTGTTAATTTTCTAAAATTTGAGCCTCCATATTCTCCTATGTCGAGTTTATTGCTACAGAAGTAATTGCTACAGATTCAAATATTTTTAAACACTTTGGGACAGTCTTTGTTTTGGAATTACAAGATGGGCGTAACTGCAGAAATCATACACTAGCAAGCAGTCTAAAATAATAGGCCTAAATTTTATCTAAAACTTGATAATTGTTACTATTGTAAGCATAAGCACACAAATTAGTTTATGCTAGATTTAATGACCTACCTTTGATAAATAGCTATGCCATTTCTAACTATACTCTAACTGCAAATCCAGTCTCGATTGGCAACTCCACAAAATAAATGACTTCCAAACTTAAGCTCTGGTAGAAAGTGAACTTACTTTGTTATTGTTAGTGCAATGATTGAATATTCTAGTGGAATTCAATTGTTTTTTCATAACTTTTTGAAAGAATATGATTACCCAAAAAGATGAGAGAGGCAGATCTTGCTTTGGAATAGTGTGTACGAGGGGCCAAAAGTTTCTGAAAAAGTAGAAAGATGCGACGCCAGCTACAGATAACGCATTCGGGTTAACAAATTCAACACTTTACATGCTACTAAGTAACTTTACTCACCATGGCATTGTAGAATGTCATTTATATGTTTTGACAATAAACAGTATTTGATTATACATGAATTTTTCATATAATGCCGTGTAATCGCTCTGTATGTGTACAACCCACAATGACAGCCCATAATTCACAAAAAACAATATGACTATGAACTTCAGGATTAAAACTGCAGTTTCTCGTTTCCTCCATTTTACATGCAATACTTATGAAGTGTTATTTTGTCAAGGTGTCCTTTGGCTTGAGTGAATTAAATGGACTAAAATTTTGTGTAAGACATCAATGCTCAGGAACAATAGGTGCTACTTCTGAGTATTAGAGGCATACCCTGATATACAAAAAGAGGGTCCATCCAACCAGGCTCAGGAACACTGAGAGCTGTTGTAGGGCCCAGGGCAAATGAAATAAACGGGACCCCGATGATGTCATTATGAAGTTCTTTCAATCACTAAAGAATCTTTTCATAACATTTGGGGTCCCTAATAGAATCAGGACGCAGGAAGCCAGCTTCCCTACTCCAAACGGAGCCTCTGCATTGCATCCAAAAATTATTTAAGTGCAGCACCATCGCATGAAATCCAGTCCATGTGCTTTAATAGTTAAGCATCTTTCTGGATCCCATTCTACTCGAAGGACAAGGTTTAGCTTCTACACTTAATCTGGGCCCCTGGAGTGAGGCACAACTTGCCATCTTATGGAAACTTTGCAGATGTTAAGATTATATAAAGCATTGTAGATTTCTAGGAGAGAAAAAGGATTCTGATTAGGGATAGCATCATACATTCTCAAAGACATTGGCAACCTTCATTTAAACAACTACCCAAAGAAAGTACCGTACATTAGCATTAGCAGGAAAGTACATTAGCAGGAGTAATGCAGCTTCTATGAAAATGAATTGCCAATACTAATCGTGAAGTGCACCGCACATTAGATAGACCGTACATCTCGAACCCTTGCTGTGACAAAAAACCTATCGCACTCCATCACAATCCACACAATATATCCAAATAGCTATACCACCGAAAAGTTGCATTGAGCTTAAACAAAACCCTTTCTAAAAGAATACTGTGATCCCTAAACATACTTTGTGATAGCATACTTATTAGGCCATTATAAATGTCTGTAATGCTGCTTTGGTAAACAGTCAGTCGTTCTTTTTTACAACAGAGGTAGACGTCGTAGCGATGCTTGCAGTGTCTCCTTCATTACTTTCAGCGGCTCCTTCGATTTCAGCATTTCTTTCACTGTTCGATTCCCTTACAATGTTGAAGGCTTTCTCAAAACTTCTTTTCCCCTTAGTCTGCTCTGGCAAAGTCAGCATCATTGCTTCGTGTCCATCGATTATTGGGTTCAGCCATGTCGATTTGCGAACATCCATTTTTGTACCCTTTGGCACATAGATGTGTAAAGAAATTTCAACAACTTCTTCCTTCGAGAAGTCATATTCAGAGACGCTCCAGCAATCTATAATATAATATAATATAATATAATATAATATAATATAATATAATATAATATAATATAATATAATATAATATAATATAATATAATATAATATAATATAATATAATATAATATAATATAATATAATATAATATAATATAATATGTATAATACAGTATAGCATAATAGAGCATTATACCATACTGACGCCAATATTCCTTCAGTTCTAAATAGACCCATTTTCCGGCTTATCTTTATTCTGGTTCACTAGCAAATATTCAAATGCTGGGGTAAAAAAAGTTACAATACTCATAAGATATATCTACTAATCAGAGCTATTCCGAGCTATTATATTAACAGATTGTATTCCAAAATCAGAAAACCAACTGTATACTGTATGCTGTGATAAAGAACTGCAAGGTAAAATGCAACCTGTTGCTTATATATTTGTTCATACCAATTTTCCAGAAGGGTTTTCTTATTGAAAGTGAGGAGATTATGTAGCATTTAAAGAGAATTCAAAGATTACGTAGCATCTCTATGCACAACATTCTACCATCAGATTTACGATAATCACATTTGAAAGCTAAACTCTGAAAAGCTAATTCTGTTAATCTTAGTACACTTGAGGGACCCTGAACGAAGGTATTTGAGATATTGAGTTCTAATCAAATGATGGAAAAGATAAAACTGCAGAACACTTGGAACCTATCATATTCAGGCCTTATGGCTTCTCTAAAAAATCAGTCAGCGGTTTTACATTGCTTTGCATTTGTTACAAAAATTTCATGAGCCTAGATTTCATCAAGTGTATTTAACAGTGTTTGGCATTGTGATGCATGACAGACGGATTTTCTGTAATTGCAAGGGAGGCAGCACTGGGTGTAGGAGAATTCCTGTCTATTTATGCGAATTCAGCAAGAGTAAGTGCGCACCTGGGATTATCATTTTGGCAGCATCATTGATTTCTTTGTCAGATGGATGCAATTTTAAGGCCTTGAAATAGCCACGCAGTTCTTTATACTTCAGTCCTTGACGGTCAGCAGGAAGTACCTTGGAAAAAGCGATCTCAAATCCTAAAACGGATGAAGTTTGTTGTTATGAACAATTTTAGCTTGATTCTATGCAGAAATGAAGCTTACAACAGCTCTAGGTATCAAGCTAGTTAATGATGAAAAACATACGGGAACCTGCAATCATAAAAAATGAAAAGATAGATAATTCAATATAGCCAAAGAAATCGATGAAATTATAGGTAAATGCTCGTTTATTTGCTAATTTCGAGACTTTTCAACTCAAAACATGTCCAAGATGACGATAAACTGGTCAAAAGAATTTAGCAAAGAATTAAAAACATCGCAATGTAAAGACAAACTTTCCTGTAACGAACTGACAAAAAAGTCAACTTACTGGAAACTCTCTCAGCGTAATCATTTACATCAATAAAATCGATATAAACTTCCGGCTCCACGTTTCCATGCCTTTTCATGATTTCTATGAGGTGTTCACGGTATTGTTGCAGAAAATCTTGAAATGTTAATCTTTTTCTCAGAGCCTGCGTAAAAAGGCAGGTAAGTTCTAATACATGGGAAAGTTTTCGGTTGATTATATTTGCATCGAATTACAAGCTATAAGTTTGTTATTCACATCATTTACAATGTCAACAATATCATTTAACGAGAGGCTAGCCTCTATGAGGATTTATTGGAGATCTTGTTTTAGGAGGGCTCAAAAAAGTTGGGATTTTACGAAGGCTTGAAATTAGTTGTCAGAATACCCTTTCTGACATCACCAGCAACAACAAGGTGACAGAGATTGAAACCATATCGTTTTGACACTGAGTCATATGTGCTACTATTGGGCCACTGCTACTGGTGCTTTGAAAAATCTGCAAAACAAGTCACATGTCGAATATGTTTCTATTTGCAGCATACCTCTGTCTACAGTTAAGAATGTGACATCAAAAAAGAACAAATAGAAAATATGGCAGTAATGGAGAATTAAGTAAAGTATGTAAAGACAGCAGGATTTAAGAGAAATTAGAAAATACAGTAAAAGGGACGCACTGATCAATACTGGTGAAGGATATCGCAATAGATATAGAGTTGCAATCAGCGCCGCTGAGAATTGTTGGAAGCCCTTGGGCATAGCCGAGAAAACAAGCCCCACTGACAACCATTAGAATACAATAGTATTTACTGACGAGGCGTCCGTTTTTCTAAAGCTATTTTCGGTCTTCTGGTAACATTCGTAAATTTAGAACATGGTGCTATGCGTTAGAAAGGGATGCTCCTATGATTTACTATACGAGGTTCGTGACTACTAAAGCCTTAACCTTATTTCATGGGGATCTGTACTTCAGAGGTCCTAAAGGGAACTTGCTCCCAGCTTCTCCCTCCTGGTGGCACTGATTGCAAATGAAACGAACCCATTTTCGTGATACATTCATGTAATGGCGCTGTTTCCAACCGTGAAACCATCTGCAAATACAATGAGGTCAGGCGTATCAATGCTGTATCAATGCCGTATCAACTCCAGATTACATTTAGAAGTGAATAAAACTCAACTTTCAATTTAAGCCATGTGAACTGAAACTATTATATCAAGGGCTTTGATCGTTCAGGGATTAAAATCTCTTAACAAATTTATCACTATTGTACACTAATGAAAAACGAAGGGTATTTTCATGAGTACTATGAAATCGAAACAAAAGCAACATTCTAATTTAGCGGCAAAGTACTATGATTAGCCATGTTAAATGTTGATGTGGCAAATGCGGCCTACAAACTATATTATTGAGGTACATTCTTACTTTTTGTAACAACAATAACTATGAAACAGATAATGTCAAAGTTTACTCAATTTTGGATGTAACTGAGTGAACTAAATATACCTCTGGATTGCGACCGCGGCCTTTGCTCTGCGTGCCTTGGCTTCCTTGGACTTTTTTGGTGAACTAAGTAAAGAAGAGATCTATTTTAGCCACGAGTTGGCAATTCATATTTTTACTCAGCTTTTTAATAAATACGTAAAAAGAGTAAACAATTTTTTAAATGATTATGTTAAACTGCTGAAGAGAAGCTGAGTATCTTTCTGTGTAGCTATATCCACTCAAAATAGCGTATTTTTCAATGAAAACCAATCCAAATAGCAAGGATTTCATCCTTTCGTACAAAAGCTTTTGTCCGTAAAAGTGGCGAGAACACACTACCTGTTCACACGCACTAATATGGAATCAAGTGGAATACTATAAAATCCAAATTTTGCTACTGCCCGCCTGCCTACATCTCTGAAGGCAAAATAATGGATATCCTTAAATAAAGGGTATACTATTTATACTATGAATGTGAAGAGGTATTGAATATGTTTGAAAAACGTGACTTCCATGGAAATTCCGTGATTGTAATAAGATGAGACCAGATCACTAGAGGAACTAGTTGGAAGGCTACCTTTTGCTCTTGGCACGTGCATCTGGCGATGGCGGTACCTTCTTTTTCTTATCCATTTCTACACATGATCCACTTATGCAAACAACCTATTTTACAAACGAAGAAGTCAAAGTTAACAAAACATGACTTCACAGGACCAAAACACGTTAGATGATAAAAGTAATAATAAAACGTCATATGAATCAAGTGCTATTATTAATAATTGCTACATGAGAACACGTAATATGCAACCGGTTCCTATTAGTTCCTTATAGGAAAAACAATGCATGCACATAGATGCAAGCTTTATGCTATTCATTAGAAGTGTCTGCAGTTGCTGGTCATCGAAGTTCATGATACAAAGTGTGGCCTCAATCCTTTATCATACAAGTTTTCGAACAAATGGGTCTCGATACTTATTAATATCAACGAGTAACTTTTGAGTACCAAAAGCTAGACTAGCATTGGGACGGACTATTGTCACTTTTATTGGGCCAGAAATATGGGAAAAGAAATGTGCGAAAATGGTATTTCATGAGCATGAATAAAACATTATGAGAGCTGCATGCTATCGTTCTAAGATAGTAAATGAACTTTGTCAAAAGCATTGAAAATAGCAACTGCATTGTGCAATTTTAAACCAGCAATTAAATCTACACTTCTCCAGAAAGTAACTACAGAGTCTGCAAAGAAAATAGTTCTGGAACTGGCTTTTGTTATACAACGTTCCATCCCAATCAGTAGTTCTAACGCGGTATTAACTATTCTTGAGAAAAGATGGCATCAACTAGCTTTTCATTCTATTTTTAATAGCCAAATGCAAATGAACGAATTACAAAATAATAATAATACTATTCCAAATTTCGACAGACAAGCAAAACGTGAACCCAATTACTTTTTTGTCATCTAGATCTGATTCCCCGGGTACTGCTACAAACTAGTCAATTCAAAACAGGGATATTACGTTGGTGTGTTGCTGAGATATTCAACAATGAACAAAGATTTCATCAGACAATATCAAAGTTGAGGCAAGCCTTAAAGTTATTGGCATGGCACAACGGAGAACTCTTACAGAAACAGGATCACTCGAAACGCTCCTTTTCGGCAAGCTCAAACAAACACAAACTAAAAAGTTCTAACAGCCACAATCGATTCATGAATTTTATAGAAGAACGTTCTCCAAGAGATCACTAAGGCCGTCTCAAGATAGAGAGCATCACGAAGTACGGTGTATCTTAGAGCAAAACCGCCAAATGTTTGAGAGCCCTGTCAAATCTATTTTCTCGCAACCTAATTGACCAGTCAGCACGCAAAATGGGCCTAGTCTTTGCATGTGTGGTCAGAATCCTGCATAATGGTTGGGAAAAAATAGACCTGACAGGGCTCTCAAACATTTGGCGCAGAGGTATCTGAAACACTACACAATCTGAACTCAGTTTAAAATCTTCATAAACAAATGGCTGCATGGCATGCAGCCGGTAGAAGTAGTTCCCATAATGCAATTTGGTATGCTGTATGTTAGTATATATTAGAAATCAGCAATATTGTAACAGTAACAGTAAACAATGTTATTATTATTATTATTATTATTATTAGTATCCTCTCTAGAGAAAAATCAACTATGGAAGGTGAAGATGTCTGTTGCTAAGATCTCAGAGCAACTCAAATTGTAAAGGTAAGATGGCATCAAATGCACAGCATAATTAAGCTAAACATCTGTCTTTATATATATCACATTTAATGTGTTTCGTAACTTATCTTACTAGATCTTTTACAACCTTCAGCCCATATTTCAACTCTTCGTCGACAAGGATACATGTGACAGACGTCTGCAACGAAATATATCAGTACTTTATTTTGTAGGCAGGAAAAGGATCCATGCATTGGGAGTGCCTGCTAAAGAGGACTGTGGCCCTCCATTTCATGAGGCAGCGGGGTAAAATCGCACTTGTCCCTGAATTCATCTTCTAAGGCCCTGGCCAAACGATTCGATTTTTCGCCTTTACACTCCACTTGAACCAGATGCATCGCAACTGCTGCAATAACCTTCATCGTTTCCCGAAGCTTACTACATATTGCCGTAACGTATATCAGCTAAAAATATTCATCATCACAAATATTTTCCCGCCCAAAGAGACGCTACTGCGCATGCTTTCATTTGACTCCCTCGAAAAGGTGGCCAAACGTGGTCAGATGTGGAAGTATCAAGGAGAAAGCTCAACGAAGAATTACTGTGCAAAAAAGGAAAAAAGGTAGTAACTATCAGAAACCTATACAACTGCAAGGCACACAAGTGCTGGCGAGAATCAATTCATTTGTCTCATATAATTCAGTCACATGAGTTAAACCTTCAGCAGGGACTGCTACTTTTGGAAAGTCCAAGCTGTAATCCTATACAAAACAAAAAGCTACCGAAAATCAGCATACAGACGAGAAAGGATATTATGTCGCATAGAACAGAATGAGTGTGGAACTAAAATGGCCCACAGGAACCCAAATATGCCGTACAATTTTACCAGACAGTTCTCCAAGTGATAACAATATGTCAGTATGCAATATAAATTCAAGCAACAATATACATTTACAACTGCTGGTTATATTAAGATAAAATCCATCTTTTTGCATAGAAATTCATGCACTCTAGTGATTCTCCTAGAGTATAATATGTTACAAAGAGTCGAATTATAATTTTCCATTCACTACAAAAAACCTAGTAAACAAAGTAAATAGTATAAATCCATAAATGTGTGTGATAGATATATACATACATACATATATGTGCATATATAAATATATATATATATATATATATATATATATATATATATATATATATATATATATATATATATATATATATATATATATATATATATATATATATATATATATATATATCTTTATATATATCTTTATATGTGGCATCCAGAAAAAATTTTAACTTTTCAAAAACGTTTCGAGTTGCCAGACTAGGACGTAAGACGAAATGTTTTAAAAGTTGAAGCTTTTACGCGATTTGTGTTTTAAACATTTCGTAGGATTTTTGGCTTTTGAGTCTCTACATACACATAAATGCAGGCAGTGGCAGAAGTAATTAGGGTGAGAGGGAGGGGCATGGAGTCTCCCTAACTGCTGAATAACCATTAGCCAATAGAACAATGGTTGACTGCACAGCCGCTAGGATGAAATATGTAGCTCAGATTTATGCGAAAAGCGTGCTGTTCAAAGGTAATGGTGCCCTTCCTAGTATTGAAACTATAGGAAAAGTGGATGATATAATACTATACAATGGTTTAATCAACCCCTCTCCTCTCCGTTGTTAGGCTATAACAACATTGATAATGAATGCAAAAAGCTCTACTTCATTTATGTATAAATAAATATACGACTGCTGACTAAAAATCCCTAAATCTAAGGCAAAAACCCTCTGCATCAATCATCAAAATTGCAATTGGATGCTTAAAGTATTACACCCAAACATCACTTCTAAAATATATACCCAAACCCTTGATTACTTTTTCTTTTTGAGCTGGTTTGCTTGCCCAGAAGGTCTATCTTTCGACTTTTCAAATCCATTTAGTTTGGCATCCAAAGGGAGCAAATCTGGTGTAATTGCTCTTCTTTCCTTCTCCACTTGCTCACGCTTCGCCGCACTGACAAACTCGAAAACTTTCTCCAATTTAGTTTCTTCGTTTATCTTTTTTGACAGTTTTATCATAGCAGCTTCGTCCCCATCCACTATAGGATTCATCCAAGTCGATTTCCTTGTGGATGATAGCTTGGTACCTTTGGGGACATATATCTGAAACGCAATTTCAACAATCTGGGCTTTCGTATAGTGATGCTTTTTCATCTCTACGACATCTACAAAAAGAAAAATAGAACTACGATACAAAAGTAGAAGTTGTGTACAAAACAAGAGTTCATTTACTCTTTAAATAGACTAGGACCAAGTCGGGCGCTTACTGGCTAAGAAGGAGCCAAAAAGTCCTACTCTGCCTATCATGCATAGGATCTGCATCGGGCTAGATACTTCTGCTCACTATCTGGCTATTATCAGATTACTCTGAAGATTTTCGTTTAAACAAGGGACGTTCGTTACTGTTTTTCAAGAAATATTGAAAAGTAATGTAAAGACAAATCGTCCTGTAGTTTGATAAGGTATTTTCACTTGAACATAGTTCTAAGTTAAATTACATTTAACAAGGGAACTGGGTCGCATATCAAAAGTACTTATGTCCTATACGAGAGTGCAAAACTTTGGCCTAGAAACCAACCACGATATGGCATATCCTACCAACTTTCCATTTGTGGCTGATAAGCTGTACCAGAAAGATATTGACATGGAATAAAAAAAAACTGTGATTGAACTATGCACTCATTACAAGAAACAGGTACGTCCTTTGATTTCATAGGGACATAATCGTGAAAGAATGAAAAAGAATACACACAGGTGTGTTTCATAATGTACCCGTAATACATGAAAATTTGAGTCATTCTAATGCAACAACAACAACATACCTTGGAGAGAAACTGCAATAGAATCTTCGATCTCTTTCCGGGAAGGGTAATGACCACAAGCCTCAAAGAACTTCTTGATATCTTCGTACGTAAATACCCGATTGTGCTCTTTCGGTTTTGCATTCGCAATCCTATCATATTCGACTTCATATTCTACGAAAGAAAGGAAATCAACGTTGAAACACAGTTGAGTTTATCATAAAAGAGGGGTCAAACGGTTAGATTATAGACTAAAACAAAAATTCATATCCAGTAATGTTGACAATGCCATTATCGTTTTATCGTTCCAAGCGTTTTACTGTCTTGACTATAATCTGAACCATCCAATACACTTTGTATCCAAAAGTAAGTCACTTTATCTATTCAACCTTTCATTTTTTCCGTGAGGAGGGAGACGTATTGTCATAGGCTAGTAAAAGGTTGTAAAAGCAAAAAAGGAGAAGTTGCACAAATTGCATCAATACAACGGTGAAAATGCAGATATATTAATGTATAACGTGGGTGCCCGTATAGAAAAGGTAGTTTTCATAAACATCTCCTTCCTTTCGTAAGTCTCATAAACATCTAAAATGGCCTTCTATCTAGCTAAGACAGGAGAAGCTATGGTACGTTAGTTCCCCTTTCTGAGCTGTGTGCAAAGGGAAAGGACCCAGCAAACGAGGGTCTGATATAAAATATTACTCAGGGGTCACGAAAATCCCTTGAGGTGGTGTGGTTCAGCCAATTTCATTTTAGAGAGTAGAGTATTAGGCAGAAAGATTCACAATAGTATCTGTTTTCTACAACAAAGCATGGTCTTACTGTTTCTTGCTTCTATGTATTCCAAAAGCTCATTGAACGCAAGAACCGCTTTAGGATCTTCAACACCGTGCCTAGCCATAATTCGCTCAATGTGCGCTTTATATGATTTTAAGAAACCATTAAAATCCAAAGTCCTCCTCATTGCCTAGAAAAAAAGAAGAAAACAAACCTAGATGAATGGTGAACATTCCAAAACGCATCCAACAATTTATTTTTCATAAATTCTAGAAAAATCTTGCCGAGGCTCGATGTTTTCAATTCGTTGAGAATTTTACACTCAAAAGTTTTGAAGTTGTTCTTAGTTCAAGGGTGATTTCTTCCAAATATTTGAGAAACTGCATGCATTTTACACGAATGTTAATGTTTAATGAGAAAATCATCAGAATTTGCTTGCCAGTAGAATCTGAGTAGTCGAGTGTGTGTGAAAATTCTCATCTGAAGTTGAGCATGTCTTAGCAGTGTTCTTATCTTTTTGGCAAATCAAGCCTCAGTGTTCTTTTAAAGTGTGTTCTTATAAAAAAGGGTGTAGCGAGTCTCACACAAAACGAAAATGCTTCGTGACGTATTTTTCTATATCAAAACAACTGGAAGGTTGTTGTCAAGCAAAACAAGGCTTAAGAATGGAGCTGCATATACTGTTGATGAAGAAGACAGCAGATGCAAGTCTTGATCTGTGAGCATGGTTGGGAGATAAGAGAGATATGAAGGAATAAACAAAGCCGAATGAAATTTACCTTTTCCTTTGCTTTTCGGTAGAATTTGCGAACTAGCCAACCGCGTACATATCTGTATTTGACAAAAAACCGAGAGTACAAATAAAACATTAAATCAAGCCAATGAAATACCCTGATTAAAGTATGCAATAAGAAAAAAGAAAGAGATTAAAAGGAATGTATGGTGTACATAAGAAACTGTGAACCATAATATGAAGATGAAATAAAAAGCAGGTCTTGTGGATGTTTGACTGGACAATAGGTACAAAACAACATATGACTGGTCAAATAGCAATCTTGAGAAAGCAATCACAAACAATGAGTTGAGTCCATTTTGAAACCATACTGATCACAATAAAGTATATCTACTGTGGCTAGGCGTTGATTCTATGAAATAGATTGTGTTGAATTGCTAGTATTCTTGCACACGTGAATTCAAATGCTTGACATGGATCATTGTTGCCTTCAAGACATAAACATTTATAGATAAAACATAGAATGCATTTAGACTTCTGAATAATAGAGTAAAAACCTTTGAATTGTGATGGCTGCAGCTTTCAGCTGTGCCTTTGTAGGACCTTTGTCGTGGAAAATGCTACAAGAAATGCACATGTCGTAACGCTTCCTCAAAAAACATGGAAAATGTCCGTATATACACACCACTGTCCTCAAAGTAACACTACATATACATATACATATACATATACATATACATATACATATACATATACATATACATATACATATACATATACATATACATATACATATACATATACATATACATATACATATACATATACATATACATATACATATACATATACATAGAACTAAACATATATATATATATATATATATATATATATATATATATATATATATATATATATATATATATATATATATATATATATATATATATATATATATATATATATATATATATATGTATATATATATATATACATCTTCACTACAGCACGAAAAAGCGGTACCATGTTTTAGACATACTGAAAAGCTTATTTTCGTCCGACACTCGTCAGAGTATGAAAAGTCGGATAGCGACCGAAAGGTGAGCCTAAATATATAGCCAGATGCGGGTACACGTGATATGATGGATAATGTGTCCAGTTAGCCGTATGATTGGCCACTTGGCACCTATTCACCATTGTTTACTGCCAAGTGGCCAATCATACGGCTAACTGGACACATTATCCATCATATCACGTGTACCCGCATCTGGCTATATATTTAGGTTCACCTTTCGGTCACTATCCGACGTTTCATACTCTGACGAGTGTCGGACGAAAATAAGCTTTTCAGTATGTCTAAAACATGGTACCGCTTTTTCGTGCTGTAGTGAAGTTCTGTAGTACCAACAGACTTTTCACATATATATGTGTGTGTATTTGTGTGTGTGTGTTTGCGTGTTTAGTTCTATGTATATGTATATATACTGTTATAAAGCGATATTAGTCTATAAATAAATATATACTTATATATATATAAATGTATATATATATATATATATATATATATATATATATATATATATATATATATATATATATATATATATATATATATATATATATATATATATATTTATATATAAATAAATAAATAAATAAATATATATATATATATTTATATATATTTATATATTTATAACCTAATATCGCTATTAGTTTATATATGTATATAAAAATAATGATCTATTCATTGCAATATTGAGGATAAAGGCAGTCCGTATCAAACTGAGTAGAAAGCTCGAATGTAGACAACAAATACTCACTCATAAATTGCTTTTGATGCGCTCACTTTTTTCACCCTCTCTTCTTGCTTTACCTGCAGTTTTGCAAACCTTAAAAGAAATCATAAGACAATTCTTGAATGCAAAAGTGTTTGAATTGCAAATGTGATCCAAACAATGAATCAAAACTGGGTACAGGAGACCTATGCTTAGATTCAACTACTGCAGAATTTATAATGAACTATAAACCGAGCAAAATCGATCTACCACTAATGTATAATGGTCTCTCACTTCGGCTCTTCAGCTACCACTAAGATTGAGCATGTGGGAAATGGCCAATCAATATAGCCAACTGGACACAGCATCCTTCCAACCATGAGAATTCACTCCCACATTCTAATATACTTAGCTGCACCATTCACTCATTATCAGACAGTTCATGTCGGGCGAAACAAATTTTTACTTCTTCGCGTGTAGTATTCTTATAATTCCTTGCAGAGCTCCGATGATGCCATTCTTCAAGCGATATTTCTGAGATGACGAGTGACTGTATTGTCAACATCCTAGACAGTAATAGTAACCAGATCATCTGCTACAATTTTCAAATCTCATTGATTAGCTCATCGCTGCAGAGATCTGAATTCTATTAGCATCTCTTTTAGTTTGCAAAACAACTCTACGCAGCACAAAGACGAAGAGCAACAAACAAAAAATTTTTTGAGAAGATTAGAATCATTATTATTTCAGTTTACAGTCAAACAGCATAGCTGCCAAATATTTGAGAGCTCTATTGCCTCGTTCTAATTTTTTAGTTGGCTTAAATTTGCTTTTTTATTATAGCTATTGTATTAGCCAACTTTTAAAGAAATTGATAATAATAATAATAATAATTGCAATAATAATCTGATCAGGCCTGTTTTCTCCCAACGAAATTGACCAATCATCATGCAGGACTCTGACAACAAGTGAGCACCGCAGCTAAATTTAGGCCCAATTTGTATGATGATTGGCAAATTAAGTAGGGAGAAATTATACCTGACCAGGGCTCTCAAACATTTGGCGGCTATGCTCAATCAAGCAAAAACACTTACTCTCTACTTCGAGCTTGGGCTTTCATTGTTCTTTCATTGTCCCTCTTTTTCAACTGTCCTTTATATTGCTTTTCCCAATCATCTACATATATCTGAGGCTCTCTTTGGCTTAGTCTTTCTTCCATTAGCCTCTTTCTCGCCAAATACCCTCGCATTGTGCTATGCAAGAAAACAGTAAGCCGTCAACATATTATGCAAAGGTATCCTGTGTAAGAACAACACGATTCGCTGGAAGTGATAATGGCCCTACTACTTGAAACGAGTATCAAACACACCCCATCTTTCAGAATGTCTGGGTTCCATAAACTTCAGCTGGTCTAAAGCAAACGAATTCTAAACTTAAGTTGTTCTATTCTATTGGAAACCAGGTCAAGCTTTGCAAAGAAATAATGCTTGGGAAAATAGTATCCCGATTCACTCCATCCCCAGTGATAACAAACTTACTCTTTTAAAAGCATGAATCAATAGTCTAAACGTATCACAACTGTCCAAACTCTTTTACGTAAATAACAAACATAATCACAGTGCTACAACAAACAACGTAAAAGCGAAAGAGATCTTCCAAGTGACTGATCATTCATTAACATATAACACAATAAATATTCAAAACAACGGCTCAAGAAATATCAAATCTAATAGTTGAAACTATTTCAAACGGCAAGAGTCCCAAGTAAGACCATGGAGTGCATATTCCCAGCTGAAGAAGTATCTCTTCTTTAAATTGGTAATTAAATTATCTCGGTAAACAAAATCCGCTAGCTAACGTGGACATCCATGCAAAATATCATATGATGGGGTGCCATTCACAATGAATTGTCAGTATGTTGTTCACTACGGCAAAACGAAGCTCATATCTGGTGAAGTGGAATGAGGGCAACTATTTTGAAAACCTATTCACGAATAAAATTACAGGACGATTTACAAATAGAAACAAAATCTCCGACTAGTCCCTGGTACCTTTGAATTTTAATCGCTGCTCTCTTCTGACGTTCCTTTTCAATAACTTTAAGGTCTCGTGTATATTTGCGAGCCATGTAGCCTCGAAAGATTCTACAAAAAAATATGACATTGAAAGCAACTGAACAAAGAGGAAGGTTGTATACTGATAAAGGATGATTGAATACATTGCTATGAGTTATACTTGCATGAAAGTATACACAAAACCTATCGCACTGGTTTAAATTGAAACACTCTATTATAAGGATAGAGTAACAACTGGAGACAGAGACATTTTATACAGTCCGGACACATGCCAGCAAGTAAAAACATTCGAAAGAAAGACAAGGAAAATATCCTTCTAATACAACTGTAACACCATTCTAACGGACTGGAAAATAGAACAACTTGGACGAAACAAAAATCGTATTTACATCAGTGATGGGAGAGGCTAATTTAGGAAAAATGGGAGAATGATTCATGATCAGAAAAGTATATGTAAACATATTAGGATACCTTTGAATATCAACCGCAGCGTTTATTTTCCTTTGAAGTTGGTAATCGTCGTCAAGGGCCGGCTTTAAAAATGAAATAATCAAATCATAAATAACGTTGCCAATGAGATCATGAGTAAATAGCACAAAATGGACAAAAAATGATATCTCCAAACCCTGTTAATACAAATATCGATTTTTGCAGACCAATGCTTCGGTCATATGCAAAAATGAGGTCAATGCTGTAAGTATGCAAAGTTAGTTTGATCTAATTAAGTGTAATGATTTATTAAAATAATCGATTTTGATTGGACAATCATTTCATTTTTATTGTAATAGTCGCTTCTAATTTGACAGTCGTTTTATTTCCGCTTTAATTCCTTCCTGTAATGTTTCTTAATATATATAATCCTAACATTGAAGCAGATCAGAACTAGATAATCAGACCAAAAACTAGACGCCTATTTCCTGAGCCTTACCCTGCCGAATCCACAAGCATTATATAAGGATGATAGCTAACTCTCCCTAAAGTTCATTGTAAATACTGGAAATCAACCCCAATTTAAAATTGAAAAGTTTTCAAGTACAGTAAAAGCCAACGCGCAAAAGCCCACGATTCTGAAAAGAGCCTCTTCATGTTCTAATTAGATGAGGTACTCCTTGGCATATAATGGTAGGGGGCACCGACTGCAATTTTCAAAAATTTCACCAACCATTCCCATTTACTAATACCCCTAACTAAAGAATTTTGCACAAAGTCCAACATCCCCATTTTGTTAACAACGCCTCCCAATTAAAAGATTTGGAAGGTTAAAAGAGGATACGTAAATGGAATAAAGTGTTTTGTGAGCACAAATGTAAATCAGCAAAGAAGGAAGTGAAAACAAAACCCTAAAAATATTGAAAAGTACAGCTATACAATTGCGGAGATATTGAAAAAGTAATTGCAGTAATTCTAAATCGTCTGAGCTCCCATAATTGATTTTTGAGATCTAAGAAAGTATATAAATAAATATATATATATATATATTGGAAGATTTTTCTGATGAAGCTATACGCGAAACGTTAAACAGTTGTTTTTATTATGAGAATCTATATAAATTTTTAAAAACTTTTAGTGGAAAGGCTATTGAATTATATATATATATATATATATATATATATATATATATATATATATATATATATATATATATATATATATAATATATATATATATATATATATATATATATATATATATATATATATATATATATATGTATGTATGTATGTATGTATATAATTCAATTTTTCTTGCAAGTCTATTATCTGTTTGATTAAATTCGTGTATTTTTTCTGTGTTGATATTCATGTGCTATAATTCTGTCGCATGTTCATTTATTAACAAGTCCGCCCCAATTCAGGAATTTTAAATAACATTTCTACCCTACCTCCGCTACAACTGGGTGCCAAACAGTAGTTCAAGTATCAGCGCGCAGGCTTTTAACACTAATCTCATCCTAGCCGACTGTGTCCATCAAAATTATGTATGTAAAGGTTTTGAAGCTTTACAGATGGGAATTGCTCGGCAAACAAGCTGAATTTCTTTCAAAGCGGATCAAGGGTGAAAACATTTATAAGACCTTAGCTAGAACATCAGGTTGAAAAGGTTCTAAGTAAATGAAATCAAAATATGCAATTGCAGACGGTAGTTTCTGAATAAATGTAGGTTCCTATTTGCGGGTTTTTACAGTATTATTCTGGTTCCAACAATCACTGCAGCATCAAATGCTGGACAGTATCAGTTATAGTTATAAACAGTATCAGTTATAAACCGACATAGTTTGAAGTACCCAGCGTTCATTGTTCATTCATTATTTGGAGAAACGTAGAAAAGTTAGCTCTAACTATGGTCTCTAAACTTCTAAGGTAAACACTGCTGCATAAACAGAACACACACGGGGTAACACTGCTACACATAACAGAATCATCTCTAAAAAGATAGTATTGCCCACAAACTTCATCAATTTAATCTGAATATACTACGAATGGCAACAAAACTATGGGCTGATTTTCAAGGGTAAGCCCGCACAAAGACCTTAACTTCATGTATGAAACAGATTTCTCAAAACTAACCCTCAAAATGAAAATCTTTAATAGACAATCTACAAAAAATACTATCGAGACAAACCGAAAAATTAACAAATATAGAACAAAAAAGTAGGAAAATTGGCAATATTGTTGATGGCATTATTGTACAAATGTAGATAGTGGAAAAATATTATACTCACATTATCATCAAAGCAGTAATGAGAAAAATCGTTGACAACGAAGACACCATCAACAGCTTCCCTTGTTTTACTTCTAGAACGTGGCCTATAGGATGTTCTTGAATGCGAGGATCCCAGTCTACTTGATGAGTGAGAGCAGGCAGACGAAGGGCGGCTTAAATTCAGCCTAAGAGAAGAAGCTGCATCTGTTCGATGACTGCTGCTAGGCCTACTAGAACTGGAAACTTTTGTTGTAATTTGCACTGCATCAGGCTGGCCTTTCTTAAAAGACTGTGGCGATTTTTCTCCTACATGCACCGCATGACCTTCAGCTTTGAGAGGGAAATATCCACCTACCAGAAAGAAGATAACGGCTTGTTTCAAACTAAAGCAAAATTTTTAAAAAAGGTTGCAAGACAAACACCAGAAAACAAACAAAAACAACACACAGTACTCTTCCCCTTACTTCATACTACAAACATCGTACTACTGTAAAATGGGGTTCTTGAATGGCCGGTGAGACCGGAAGTACCATCAAGAAGTCAAACAATAATTCTGGAGGAAACAGAAGGGAGCATCCAGGTCATAACCTGGTAAAGATTGTACGAACCCGAGAAGGTGCCCTCGTGAGAGTATTGCACGAAATATGATATAATCAAATACACTCCAGACTTCTTACTTTGGAAGGTAACCCTGCCACAGTGGGTTGGGGCTTAGAAAATTCGAAAATGTTCTACCCCATCCAAACCATTACATGTCTTAGTTTTTCTCGAAGCACAAAAATCCCAACCAAAGGAAAAAAATTCACTCAAATTATCGTGCCTTCTAGAACCCTCCCTATAGAAGCAGGGATATCAAGAAAAAAATAAAGCCTGGTTCACGCTAGGTCGCTGCAGTTTCTGGAGTCACTAGAATCTCTGGAAACAACTCCAGCGACCCAAAAAACATGACATGATCACACTAGGTCATTGGGGTCGCTGGGGGTAGGCATCTGTTCTCACACACTTCATGTTGGGTCTTTCGAGTAGCTAGTGACTCGTTTGGGTCGCTAGGATAGAACGTGACTTTCTTCCAGCGAGCCAGTCGCTGGAGTCACAGGGATCGTTGGGAAATGTCTCTTACATATGGTGTTTTGGGTCACTCGTGCTGAAAACCAGCGACAAAGTGTGAGTTAGGCTCTAGAATAATACCGTTGTACTGATTCAGCCATTCAATCCTTCTGGGGTCTACTTCATCTCCGTGTACGCTGTCATTTGAAGGATGATAAATTGGTATTGAGCTTTGTGAGTATACAGCAGGCTCTCGGTCTATGTATCGGCTTCTGCCATCAATGCTCGAGTGTACATAGTGTGTGTTTTCAGGCAACTCGACAGCAATTTGCCGGAAGTGATATTTTGGCCTGTACAGAAAAAATGGAAGTTCGAATGCAATTACTATGGACTATGCTTTACAAAGCTATAGAAAAACGAGATACACTATCTACAATTCCTATGCAATACTCAACAATAACTACAAAGTATTCACAAATTGTCTGCAAAATTTGAACACAACACTTGTACAATACTATCTACCGTGAAACAGGAGAGAAACTACTGTTGCATAATCAAACACTCCAAAGTCCATTCTATCAGCCCAGCTGAAACCATGGCTCTAATAGTAGAGCTAAAGACGAAAGAAATAAAACAACCACCCAGAGAGTGTAAAAAAACTCTTGTTACCAAAGCGCAGAATAATGGTAGCAAAAGTTCAAAAAGGTGGTTTGAAGCGAACAGTCATGTCGAAATAAGGGGCGGTATTTCCAGCAGCTTCAAACTTCTTGAAAGTGATGACAGCATGTAGGTTTAGTACCCAATCAAGTCGCTACACTATAAAGCAGATTGCCAGTAATTCGAAGGTTTATTACCCAAGACTGTCAGAAGATTATATAATATTGTCTAATGAGACGTTAGACAGTTGTTGAGTTGAAAGAAGCAAAATGTTATTCTCTATTTTCGTATCAGCCTTGTGGAACAGAATCATATACACTTCACACCAGAATCAATCAATGTAACTGATTTAATCAAGTAAATCACATGATATGATCAATAACAGATAGAACTCCTACAAAAGGTTTCTCATACGATATGCGATATATCCTGATAATTCTCCATTGCAAGATACAGAAAATAATGCTTTCAACTACGAATTTTTTGTTTACAATCAACCTGTAAATATTGATACATAGGAAACTAACGAAGATCTTTGCAAATGTGGAAAGCACGTGAACCTTTCAGCTGTAATGGCATTCCATGCCAACTTCATGGACATTTGAGTATTATGTTAATTTCCATTAAGGTTAAGCGAATCCGCCTAAGTTACAGGGATTGCTCATAACAGAGAGAGATTTTTGAGTGCAAGCAATATCAAACCGTTTAATGGCAACGCATAACTATCAAACGTCACATTAATCTATGTCGAATGTTACGTTTAAATGAATCAAACATGATTTATCATACGTAAAAACAACTTCTCGCTACTTCAACAATCACTTTAATCAAATTATTGACGAAGTAGAGATTATCAAAGAAAGATTGAAAACAATAAGTTGATATTCAAGTAAGTCATCGGAGAAATTTCAGGAAATGGGCAAGACATTTTCTTGCTGCATTTCCAAGCGTTCGTCGCAAGTGCACCCAATCACAATACGATGTGACACGTCGAGAGAAAGTGATAGAGTTTGGAATCAGGAAAGCGCATCTGTGAAGGAAAGCTCTATGGTACCACCGGTTGACGCTGAGGTAAGCAAGGCTACCTTGTTCTTGATAAATACGGATGAAACAATGCATCGTTCAAAAGATACTCTGTGGCCCAACGGAATTCGCCCGCGGAACCCTAGCCCACCTAAGGGTTCAATCATCCACGTTAATCTGCTGGACGAGGATAGAGTACTACAGGGAAATCAAACGATTCCTTGCTATTTCGAAGAAGTAGCTGAGAGGCAAAAACAGGAAAAGACGATGAGCGAAGAATGTGAAGATATATTAAAGGTATGTGCTACTATTACAAGTATACATCAATATATGACAAGGAAAATGTGGAAGTGAAAAAAGCCGATATAAATACGCCCCTAAGAGCTCCAAAAACCATAGCAAGGTCTTAGGGTGTAAAACCAGCCAAGCAAATACTGTTCTTGTTCAGTTAAATACAAATGCAATGCCCTTTAGTAATTTTAGAGATCAAAGAAGTATCCAGTGTGATATGGTAAGTGTACATAAATACGTTCCTAATGGGTCAATTATATAGGTTAATGCAGCGATGCTACCAAAAGCAAGTATGATAAGGAAGAAAGTAATCTATTGTAAAATAAACTGTGATGTGCAATAAATCTGAAGAGACATTGGTGAAATTTCACCATAGCAAATGCAAAGAATATGAAAGTGCTCAAGAACTGTTTCAAAATATCTTGAAGCTAGGCAGGTCACGGTTGTACATGCAGAACATAGCAATGGATAGCAGAACTTGATGCCAGAGTCAGATTTAAGAGTTGAATGATGCTACTAGCTACACAAATGTGTTCATATGAGAGGTGTTAACATACGGTGCTACCTAGCTGGTAAATAAATACAATGCCTACTAAACGAACTTGGAACACACATATATTTTTATGAGTTTCCGACTCTTGCCCCTTTCCCGTGGCAGAGATTAAATTGTACATCTCATCCTCATATAACGCTGAGTTGATAGCCGAAACGCATAGCGTTGTACATGAATATCAGTTCTACCAATAGCGTTATTCATATGTGCTTCAGAAAACGTTGTGTAACGGGGAAGGAAATGTCGCAAATCATAGGAAATGTTGTAAGGTGTTTGGCAGAAATTGTATATCAAAAATGATAATATTTATTGGTGCATGATAAAAGCGGTGTTGCAGGCTATGCTGGCATGATATATATTTTTTTAGCAGATAAACAGCAATACAAATGAGAACACAATGAAAGGCCGGCGAAGTCCACTTGAGGCCTTACTATCTGAGATGCCATTACGTGGAGAGAAGAATACACTGCCCAGAAACTGCAGAATTGAATATAAGCAAGACTCCGTCATGGAAACATTGAATGACCATGCCGACTGGATCTCTGATAGCTGTAAAGCTCAGCATAAGGAGAAGACTGATAGAAAGGTTGAAGATGAGGACAATGAGTTCGTAGAGTCATTCCTTGAAATCCCTAACAATACGCAACAATCAAAACTTTACAAATGCAACAAAACAACCCATCATAACAACCGCAATACTTTCATTGGAGACTACCAAGTGCGGTTCAGGTCGCAAAACTCCCTTGACTGCAGACCAATTGCACCCTACAGTAGATACCTTGAACAACACATAGGTATGTACGGGAGTTTGTTGAAGACTGGACTATATGAATACTCACACAGGAATTTCAACGGACCAAAGGACACCCACAATTGTAACAGGTGTACTTCAATTGCAACTGGAGACAAAGATGTCCCTAAAATTATCAAAGAAGATTATGCTTCTAGCATCGCTGCACTATATCCCTACCAATATTATCCCAGCAAAGATGAGATACCAAGGGACAGGCAAGTACTTAAACAACTATTGGCAGGTCTAATGTGTCCAGTTATTCATCATATCACGTGGATCCGCATCTGTCTATATGTTTCGGTTCACCTTTCGGTCGCTATGCTATCCGACGTTTCATACTCTAACGAGTGTCGGACGAAAAAAAGCTTTTCAGTATGACTAAAACATGGTGTCGCTTTATCGTGCTGTAGTGAAGATATATATATATATATATATATATATATATATATATATATATATATATATATATATATATATATATATATATATATATATATATATATATATATATATATATATATATATATATTACAGCGTAGCGTTGAATTCCGTGATACAGTGCTCAATACCTGGATGGTAGAGCTTTACATAGTAATAGAAGAAAACGGCAAATAAAACTACCATTTCATCCCTACAAGCCTGTTTCGTGGTTGCCCACTCATCAGGGGATAATATAAGAATAAAACTACCATTTCATAAACGTAGAGACGACTACAACTTTAAAAATCACATAAACGTAGAGACGATCAAAACCATGTAGGAAAACGCGGGATTGGGTGTCTAATATGTTAAAATGCCGAGAAATCCAGGAAAGCCAAGTTCACTATCAGGTGTCATCCAGGAACAAATATTTTATTCTTATATTATCCCCTGATGAGTGGGCAACCACGAAACAGGCTTGTAGGGATGAAATGGTAGTTTTATTTGCCGTTTTCTTCTATTACTTTATATATATATATATATTTATATATATATATATATATATATATATATATATATATATATATATATATATATATATATATATATATATATATATATATATATATATACATACATACATATATATATATATATTTATATAGCAACTTTGGGAGATCTTACCAAATCCACTAGCAGAAATATATCACCTTACAAATGAACAACAGAAATGTGTAACTTAGTTATTTTTTTAGGTCGCCAGCGAGTTCTCTCAGCAATCCAAGATCATCGCTAACACCTGGCTGCAGAGATCTACTAGAAGCACAAGAGCATGGAATCACGTGTTCATACGATAAAATAGATATAACTGATGATGACTGTTGTGAAGATGGAAGTGATACAGACTTCTCACATACAAGTTTCCCAACCGAATACGAGAAAATCGGCAAGGTAAGACGAATAAGTGTGAGGCCAGTCACAGAAGGGAGGTCCTACGTAATTACATCAACTGTCCAATGTAAACATGGCAAGAGGAAATCAGTATGCACACTGTGTACGCGACCAAAAGGGAGATATGGAAGAGAGTTCAAAGAAATCCAAGACAAACTAGAGAGGAAAATGGAAGAGAAAAAAGAAATTAGATTTGTATGATTCAAGACAAGAAGGTATTTGTAATTGTATATATTTATGTATAGAGGAAAAAATTAATAGAAATATTTGGAATAGCAAACAGATACAAGATTATATTAAGGTGATGCAGATGTTGACTAATATATCACGACAGATGATGATGATGATGGTTGCGAGAGTGACAATGATGACAATGAAGATAATAATTGTGATAAACACGATGATAATAATGATGAAGATGATGATGATGATGGCAACGCTGATGACGATAGTGATGATGAGAAATAATGATCATGGTGACGATGATGATGACGACAGTAATGATGGTGACGATGATGATAATGATTGATGACAATAATAATGATGATGATGGTGGTGATAGTGATGATAAAGATGATGATAATGATGATGATGACGAAGATTATGGTGGTGGCAATCATAATGATGTTGGTGACAATAGTGATGATGACAAAGATGATGAAAATTACGAGGAATATCACCGTAGTACTAGTAGCTATGGTGATTATAACTGCTGCAATAACGAGGCTGCTGGTAATCATAATAATCATATCGAAGTGCAGTCAAAGTTTACAGAATTGTTGGCATGCAAAAAGACCAGAAAGATAAACATGCAAAGGCAAGCTATAAAGGAGAGGGGAACTAAAAGTACAGGAATAGCAATATGCTACACCAAATATAAAATAAATAGTTTCGGAATCTCATCCTAATCAGTAGAACTAAGAGAAATTAGAAAAGAAGCTACTGCCAAAGATCAAAAGGAAGAATGGCCTACAAAGTGAAATTCACAAAGAAATATAGCAAATCAGGCCTAATCGAAAAACAGGAACTATGCACTTAGTCATAAACTTGCAAGAAAACAAGCGCTTCATAATAAAAGTAAGGATGAAATACAACCTTATGCCAGAAGATACATAACATGGATTTTGAATGGAGTTTACCTCGCTGGAGACTGATGTACTAATGAAGGTTGTATTTAGTGCTGGGGAGTCCTCATACATCATAGTCAAGTTTTCTCTTGGCAGAAAAATACGCCACTACACTGTGCGTCAGAATACATCAAACCGGCTGCCACATTTATTTGCATTGAGGTGACATGCTCATGTTTAAATGACATAAGACAATGAACGGATTCAAGCAAAGGACATTAAGATATTTTGCCATATCATGATGACAAGTGAATGATCCGATAGCTCTCGGTCACGACTAACCAAGAAAAAAATCTCGAAGACTAGCGGTGTACAAGTACCTTTTGACAAAGGGTTGCTTTTAACACCATCTTTAGCAGCGGGAGGCGTGCATCAGAAGCAATGGCAGTGCTTCACAATGGTGAAGCTTAAGCAATACTAAGGCCATACCTCTAAGGCTATGCAGGCAGCGGAGAAAGAGACTGCTATTATAACTTCATCTTCCTTAATAGTATCATGATTGTTGTTAGTAAACAAAAACTGACAGAGTGCCATTAAAAATTAAAGAAATATTGTATCTTGGGAAAAATACTTTTTAGTGACAGATGAATTAAAAAAGAAGCTTCCTTGAGTCCACACTTTTCAACAACAGCAAACAATGTAATCTATAAAACAACAAATGCCACCTGCAGGAGAGTATGATAAAACACTGCGTCATGATGTAAGTACACTGTGTGACGCACACCAAAATGTCACAGTTTTGAGGAGAGAAATCCTACCCAAAAGCTGACTAGGCAGTTAGAAGAAGTTGACATACCTGTTTGCTTCTGATAATACCGAGGAAGCTAAAACGTTAAAAAACTCATAAGCTAGGGATTTAATTTTCTACCATTTACAAGCGAACAAATTTATGCATAACGATAGATTACGTATTCATTAATGGTATAAAATGAGTCTAAGAAAAAGAAACACGGAAGAGAGAAACACCCATTAATTGAATATTACTCATATCTTGAGTCTGGAGCTCAAACAACTACAAAACTATTTTGGAATATTGCCCTAAATCTGTTTGACTTCTCATGAAATAATATCACTTTTGCATACGGTATGATCAACAATACGTCCGGTATAGAACTGGACAGGGTAGAGGCAGGTTTTTGCAGGCATGGATGAATAATGAACATAAAAAATGCCTCCGAGCAAAGACAGAAATTAAAAACTTCTTACCACTGTCTTTTTCCATTGGTTTTGTCAATTTCAAATAATTTGTAGTATCAAAATTCTCTGTTTCCTGGGCTGGTACCCAAACCGGAATGGCGCCACTTTGACCAGTCATACGGTCACTAAGAAACAAACCACAAATGAACATATTCAAATGAAATGTCTTTGCAATGAAATTCTTAGAAATCAGGAGAAAATATAACTCTTTTAATCATGAAAATTTGGATACATTTCATATGTCAAAGCGGTATAACTTCCAAATAACTAATGACGTGTCTCGAAGCAGGTGAAATGGAAAAATGACAGATTTACTTCGATCGTCGATCTGAAGCTCCAAGATGCCTTATAATCATAGATGAAGCTAACGCTCTGGTATTCATAGTGCGCGGATCTTTATTTTGGAACACCCCTTGAGGTGATACGAATTGAGAGCGAGTCTTCACAGTGTCTCTAGGCCTAGAAGAAAAGCAAAATCATGAAACTTTAACGTAGCCAATGAAGGGTAAGAAATATAAGCACTGATTTCTCTCGCAATTCATCATCAAATGTGTGGGCATCGAAAAGTCATACAGGCAAGATCAGTTATTAAGATATTTGATTCATCCAAAAAAATAATCCTCTTTCCTATTGATACTATAACGGGGAGCACGAGTGATATAACATGAAAAAGTATCAAACAGAAAATATGCTGAAAAACGAAGACACCAACGAGGAGCTGTACTACATTAAACAACATACTGACTGGAAATCTTTTCCACTCATCTGGGCTCATCACCGTATGTTCTAGAGTAGATACTTCAAAAAAATTTTACTACTTTTGCTACAAAATCCTAGCTAAAATTTGCTTTATGCAAATTACTTTACAGCAAAGTTTTGAATAGAATCATGGGCCTCGAATACCCCTGGCTCCATAATAAAATGGGACAAAAGGGAATCACATTATTCTGATGGACTGTAAATGAATAAAATCGAAACAGATATTCGAAATTGATGTAAAATAGAAAAGAGACAGTAATGAGCAGATTGACACATGGTTTTATGACTGGTGCTTGCAAAACATAGTATGAACCGAAACCGTAGATGATACCGTGTAAGCTTCTTCATATATGTTTTGCTTCCAAATCCATCGTGTGTGTATCTGAAAGAATTTGAAATTATATGCCCACTCATTTGCTATATAAAACTCATAAATGAACTATCTATAGTGCACAGATTAATCTACTAACAGCGACTACTAAGTAGATAGATAGAAAACACAGTTGAAAGAGAGCAGAAAGCTCTGTTTGATAAATGGAGTCCAAGCTCGACAACATCACAATACTGCTTCATGACCCATCTTTTCAGAGCAGAAAGCTCCTTCGCGTCCATAATTTAACTATACGGTTAACCTCAAAAGCACATAAAATGCACATACCGACAACGATGATCTCTTTTTGAGGCCGTTACCAAAGGATACAAGAGCATAGCACAGCAAGTAACACATTATGAATTCCGATAATCACGAAATTTTATTTCAGCATATAACTACGATGAAATCGTCCTCAGGTCAAGTAGTTAAAGCGAAATAGACTGACGAGAAACAAGTAGACCTGTCCAGAAAAGGAGAATGTCCTTCAATCAGACCCTAATAAGCAAGCTGTCGAGGTAATCTTTTCCAAGAAAAGATGCCCAAGAAACCACCCACCCATATTCTTTAAAAATGCTCCTGTTAAAAGCGTTCGCGAGCAAAAGCATCTTGGAGTCATTCTCGACTCCAAACTGTCCTTTGCCAGCCATGTTAAATCCGTCATTTCAAAATGCAGACAAGGAATTGGAATGTTGAAATTTCTATCAAAATATTTGCCACGTCACACTTTAAATGATATGTATAAGCATTACATTCGACCACACCTAGATTACGGCGATGTCATATACCACATTCCAGATAGTATTTGTGAATTTAGCCATCGTGTCATTTTGAATGGTCAAATGGAAAGACTTGAATCTATCCAATACTCTGCCGCTTTAGCATTGACAGGAACTTGGAAAGGTACCTCTCGTGAAAAACTATATGATGAGCTCGGGTGGGAACCATTACACCTTCGTCGGTGGAGCAGACGACTTATTCTATTTTACAAAATAGTTAAAAACTGCACTCCAGATTATACACGATGCCCAATTCCTACTCTTCACACATCTCATTATAATCTTCGCAGACACATTTCAATAGGAAAAATATGCGCAAGAACAAGAAGTTTCAAGTCAAGTTTTTATCCTAATTGCTTGCTAGAATGGGAAAGACTTGACCCGGAAATTAGACAGTCTAGCTCTGTAAATATCTTTAAACAAAAGCTATTGTCCATTATCCGTCCACCCCCAAAACCTGTCTATAATATTTATGATCCAAAAGGTCTATCCATTTTAACACAGCTACGTGTTGGTCTCAGTAAACTGAACTTTCACAAGTTTAGGCATAATTTTGAGGATACATTGAACCCCTTGTGTCCGTCAAACGATGGTGTTGAGGACACTGAGCACTATATGCTGTTCTGCCATACTTATGATGTACAGAGGTGTTGTCTTCTCGGTCGTGTGAATGCAATATTGTTGTCCCACGGTCTTGCAAATCCTTCAAACAATGAACTAGTAGATATTATCCTTTATGGCCATAAGCACCCGTCACTTACATCCAATGCTAGCATTCTCACCGCAACACTAGAATATATCAAGGCCACAAAACGCTTTGAATAAATGGTAACAAACTAACATAAATCTTTTCTCCTCCTTTCCTCATTCCTTGAATAGATTGATGCTGTTTTCTCTCTAATGAGCGCCCCTTTCAAGAGTGGTTCCTCTCCGAGGAACAAAAACATTTAAATCGTGCGCTTCGGTGCGCTCCCGGTCGCTCATTAGAGAGAACATGGTACATGAACGTTCATTAGTAAAGTAATTTTATTTTATCTTTATTTATTTTATTTCATTTTATTTTTTTTTTTACGTAAAATTTTAAATTGCTGCAAGGTTGCTATGTATTTCCATGCTCCCTGTGGTGTTGTCTTGTATTCCGTAATGTTGTCTCTCTATATCGTTGAATGTAATTGTACTTTTTATGAGCATAAAAAAAAACAAAAAAAAGTATTATTGTATATCTTGCATAGAGACTACATGATTCTCATGCATGTCTGAGACTCGGCCATTTCAAATGCAAACACAAAAAAATAATGTAAAGAGTGATCCACTCACTGGTATCTGACCGAATCCGGCTCGACAGGACCAGAAATTTTATAATGCTTCTCCGCTTTTAGTGGCTTCTCTTGAGGAAAGTGGACTTTATACGTTCTTGGACTTTCTTCCGGAAAAAGTATTTCAGCTTTCTTCAGCTTCTGGTTGTTGAGTTCGTTTCTAGATTCTCCATTTGCTCTGCAAAATATGATATAGATACACATAAGATATTTAGATGAAAGGAAAAAGAATTCCTCTTTAAATTTGACCGACAGAGTCACAATTTTACGGTCTACCTTTTTAGAATTGGAGTGATATGGTCCACTAGCACCCGTAATACATAAACCTGTACACATTATCAACCTCCAAATACTCATATAAGTTATACGTGTCAGATTCGGCTTAATCGAATAACCGAATCTGACACGCAAAAGCGTGCCTCTGTCGGTCAACTATTTTTGTAAACAAAATATCTTCCATGAAGACTACAGATATACACTTTATGATTTCATGCTAAAATGGGTTTCAGCTTTGCAACGTTTTGTTACTCCATAACTCAATAGTGTGACCAAGGGATCTACTCTTGTACTTGTAAGCAGAGACTAATAAACACATCACAGCCAATGGCGAGCAAAATAGGGAAAAGGTACAATCCTCATAGCTTATCAAAATAAAGAGCAACCGCTGTGCCCATTATATTTAATATGGTTAGCGAGGGGCGATTATTCGAGGAGGGCACTCTTCCAAGGGGAGCGCTCATTGAATGTCCCTCATGTTGCTTTGATGTATTAATAAAACTAAAGTTGAAAAAAAGCATAATTGCACCAGTGACTGGTGTAGTGGATTAGTTAAGCTAATGAAATTGGTTGGAATCGTGGTGAGGACAGTTTTCAACAATTATAGCACCCCACTGATGGAGAGATGTATTTTCAAAATTTTAGAAGAATATTTATGGAATTTTTGAAAGTAGATATTATGTTAAGTCTAAAGCTTAATCAACTTCAACACAAATCTCCATTTCATTCCAACAATAACTCTATGTAAATTGCACTAAACTAGGATTCAAGAATGATGGGGGCGCTCATTCGAGGTAGGTCGCTCATCACATTTTTCTCAGTTTTAGGGAGGGGGTCTTCTGAGGGGAGCATTCTTTCTAAAGGGGACGCTCATCATATATCAAACAAAAATATTGCCCAAACTACATGAATCAACTGGTTTTATCTCCCAAACAATATGCCATTTGGCCTTGACAAAACTTATACGGCAATTCCTTTAATAATTGCTCTGTACAAAAGGGTAAGTAGAACACATCTGATGACACTTTCTTCCAAAAGCCTCTTCAATAATGTATGATTTTTACGTGACACAAAAATTGCCATAATCTTTCAACGAAGTAAACATAGGTCCATCAAAACACGTCTCGACCGCTTGGTCCTCGTCAGTTGGTGACAACTTGACATTTGTCAAAGCGTGCAATAAAGAACAAACAAGGAATTCAGCAAAATGACAAAAATTGATGTACTTCAGAGGAACATAGAAACGTAGAAACGTAGAAACATGGAAATATAGAGACGTAGAATCGAAATACCTGAGATGCAACCTTGGACTGAGTCGATCACGTGGACTATTATGAGGTGAGCTTGATCGGTTTTGTTTGCTTTCCTTTCGAAACTCACTGGTGATTTGCATCTAATTAGAGACAAAGGTAACTTCATGAGAACAAGTATTTCTACTATCAGGCATGAAGACAAAAATCTTCTAGAACTTTGAGAGGCAAGAGTGCTGGAATCTATTCTCACATCCATTTGCATGGCTATAGTACAGCTGAGATCACTTTCTATATAAATGGATAACAACATGTGAAGGTATCGTACATAGCAGCTAACCTGGAGGTTTTACCTCTTGGGAACAAGTCTATAATTCTCTGTACTCTGTGATAAATTCATCATTATGTTAAACACAAATGACTTTTCATTGGTCAGACAGAATAAAACAACATGTTCCCACGAGCATTAGGAAGAAAAGCAATACTATGAGAGAACAGCCACCTCGTACGTGCAAAAACAATCATTCTAAAGTGAATTGCGAATCGGCCATAGGACAACATCTTATTACAAATCCATAATGCGCCAGAACATATACAGACGATAATTGTCGGATCATTGAGCAAGCAAGATTGTCTTTTCATTTAAATGGTTTGAAACTAGTATACCAACAAGACTCAAAAGCCCAGTTTTGTGTAATCAAAAAGAGTTCATTTTCTCAACTGGATTCTTCAAGTAAACAATGGTGAATAGGTGCCAATTGGCCAATCATAGGGCCAACTAGACACATTATTCATCATATCATGTGTACCCACACCTGGCTATATATTTCGGTTCACCTTTCGGTCGTTATCCGATGTTTCATACTTTGACGAGTGTCAGTATGCGTAAAGAGTGTTCCCACTTTATCGAGCAGTAGTGAAGTTTCAATGGCTTGTTGTTTTCCCAAGCCCTTACGCTAATTACTCAAGAATTTGACCTTTGGATGTTAACCAATCATCTCGCTCCCGCTGAAAAAAGTCACTGTTTCGACTTATACAGTGGATAATTAAACACATAATTCGGAGATACATAGTGCGTTGATTTGGATAAGGGATGCGCAAAACAAATGGAAAGGCTCTTAGCTGTGGACGTCTTCTTTGAACAGAAGTTATTGCAATCACGTAACTATACACTTTGGTTTCTCAGAAGGACTGTGAAACTTTTGTCTGGATTAGAAACTTGAAACCGCTGGTTTGTTATATAATTCGGAACGGTTACTGGCTTTCCGAATTTGATGATTCCACAGGGACTGGACTAAAGAAATCGCAACACTAGCAAAGACGATTTGCCCTACGAGATTTCCAACAAGCAACTTTGCAATTTAGAAATAGGAATAATGAGTAAATAGCCAGGGAGGCTCATCCACCCAAAGAATGCCCCCAATTTACAGCTATAAAAAGACACGACTAGCACTGAATACATAGGACAGGAACTCCAACTCACTAAACCACTTAACAATAGCTGTTTACTAGGAGGAGATTAAGGGGATACCAAAATCAAATAGCTGGTAAATCAATGTAGAATGAAAAAGAGCACAATGGCAAATGTGGTCCAGCTATTAGCTAATTATAAAGGTTCATAAACACCTGCAGATCTGAAATCATCAAAGAACTAAAATTCTCAAAGCGCAGCCTATTAGCTTCGCCCTTCAAAATGCTTTTCTCTTAGAAAGTTCTGTGGCAAAAGACACCTCTCACGAGCCACTTCTCTTTTTTACGTATTGCATGAATAGACGGGATCCTAGCGAGCCACCCAACTTGCTAACACTTGTTGTCTATTTCAAATAGATGATACAATGACTAATACCGTAAGCGCTCTATCATATGTGTGTCGTTTACTTTAAACCAAGCAGTAGCAACTACCTAGTTGAGAGCCGCCATATACACAAAAGACAATTTCTGTGATGACAACTAACTGGACGGAAAATGATGAGGGGTGCACAACTTATCAGCCTTTTTTAAGAGACTGCTGGATAAACACATCTAATATCCCAAGACATGATTATACCCTATAAAAAGCGCTCGGTATAGCCAACAACTAATCTATTACAAACAGACATAAATACATTTCAAAGTCGCTATGTAATGTCCAAAGCTACTGCAAAGCGTCACCATATCTTTTCGTCAATAGAAGATTCTTTCTTCACTTCATTCTCGAGGATAAGGTACATGAACAAGAAGCTGCACAATTTCCAGGTATACAACTGAGCAACATGGCAAATTCAGCTAGATGAAGACGCAGCTTGCAAATACACAGTGGCAAAATATAAATGCTATAACTACCTTTGAAGCTTTTGGCTTGAAATCTAATCTCCGAGTTTTCATAATTTCTGTCATATCCACAAATCCAGTGAAACTACATGATAATCTTACGTGTGCTGTCCTATTTTAAAAATCTCTGCTCCCAAGTTTAGCTTACTGATAAAATTCAATTGTTCCATTAACTCACAAATGATTAGGAACAATGCAAAAACATACTCCAACATGCTCTTAACGAAATTGTCACAAAACAAAGAAATTAGCTATTCCCTCTTCATAATGTGTCGAAAAGGTTGCTGATGGAAAAACCATTGGAAATCAGGATAATGGATCACAACAGGTACTCTTTAGGGAAACGCCAACACAAAGATGGCATGGGCTCTTGGGGGCAATACCAAAGAGAGTTGTTAATATATGCGAAAATCTCAAATTTAGAAACACTTCACAGATTTTCCATTACCTTCCATGCAGGACTATGGAAGAAGAGGGGCTCCAGGATCTCAGCTCTCCCTTCAATTTTCGAAGAGGGGCTTGGTCCCTTTCTCTAGGTAATGTTACTATAGTCAAATTTAGCCCCGTACCACTACATCAATTTACTTGCATTTCGATACACGGGTATCCGGTGAGGCATTCTTGAGACAATTCGAATCTTAGTCCCGATCGTAGCCCAATATAACAAAGAAGGCAAACTCCTAAACTCCCAGGTAAATTTGGTATCTTCTATGAATACATCCTTTTCTGGGATTACAATATATTAAAGTGCTTTTGACTAACGTTAATTCTTTAGAAAAGTTCAAATTTTGGGAGCCATCATAAGTATGGAACAGATTGGGATGCAACAGATTAAACAATGTTACCAACACCTTATAGGGGAGAATTTTGAGCAAATACGTTTCATATCATAAAGATGGGACGGTAAATTTCATATAGAATACTAAAAAATCTCAGAGAAATATCAATCTCCAGTCACCACAGTCAGAGTCACTTATAGTATTCTCATAGTCTTTAACCATTGTGGCATCTTTCGACACTTTCATTTTGATTTCTGAAAATTCCTTATCAGAAACTTTAGAGGCTATGAAAGTCAAAGTGAAGATAGACTGGGACCCAGTGACTTTTCTTTCTATCACTGGCTACATAACTATCACACTAAGGTTGACAATCCCTTCCATCACGGTCCTACAGGATGACATTGGTACACAACTTTCGGCCTGTACCCAGAGTAAGGCAAATTTCATTTTCTAGTTTTCTCAGAACTTCTAAGTAAAAAGAGTTCACTCCTTGCTCAGTCATCACGTTTTTCACACAGTCCATGATCATAAGCAAAAACATGCCCTTCGAGTAAGATATCATTATTTAAACCTATACAGAGTATTACCTGAAGTATAGAAACAAGATTTTCAAATCTGAGTCCCATATACAAACAAGAATGCATTAAACATTGAGGCATTTTGTGACAGAAATTTAAGTAAGTGATACTTTAGGCATATCAAACCGAATCACTGAAAGGAAAGGGTAGATTTCTACCGCCAACTATCACTAGGTTCAAACAGAACCCAAATTTTAAGACTCTAATCGACTCAGGAAAACTATTTTCCTTCTATACAATGTAAAAAGAAGAGTAACTTTAGCAAGTTTGTGTCAGTGGGCAAACTGGAATAAAATGTAAACACCACCTCAACCCTATAGCCTGATCTAGGTCCACGTGAGTGAGTGCACAGTTGGGTAAACCACTGGAGCAGTTGTAGTTTCAGCTTCAAAGTACCAAGAAAGGTAGGCATTTCATATCGACAGGAAGTTGTGTGAATAAGAGGCTCCAATAAACTTACAGGCGCCTTTTGTTCCAGCATCTGTTGACCAATTGGAGTGACCATCTCTAATACTGCATTTGTAGTGAGCCCCTGCTTGATTCTGTTAAAAAATTAAAACAGAGAAATACAGAATTAACATCTATAGACAAAAGTTACGGTCTACTAATATACTTCTAAGTTCTATTTCTATTATTGTTCACTTTTATATTTGTCCCAGAACCCTTAAGGAATCATCTATTATTTTCACATTATTCCGTCATTCTCCATATTATTATTATTTTCACAAGTCTACAAACCGTAACCTGGGGGAGCTAGTATTGTGCCCTTCTCAATACTTCGGTAATTTGAACTACCTAACTATAATGCGTGTATTATTGCATAGCATATCACTGTGATGTATATGGGAGATGCCCTACAACAGCTGCCAGCTACACTCTGCTGGTATCATACGCTCATTCTATGGGCGTGGAGTAAAATTCCTCGTTTTAACTTTAGGCACTATAATCTCTGAGGGGGAGGGAGCAGGACTGAAGGAAAGTTGACTTTTTGTAGACTTGCAAAAATGATTAAAAAATGCATGACCCTTAAGATAAATTTATCGTCATTAAGCGTGCACTAGGCGTCACGATTCCCTCCTCGAGTTTAATGCCAGAGCTTTCAATCTTTACAGGGCGCAAACATTTTTGTTGCTGTCCCTGGGTGTATCAGCTCTTCTGTGGCCATAGGAATGAATTCTGCCCCTGTCTACTTCTTTCAATTTCTAACGAGTGGTTCTACATTTCAGAACTGACCCTACGCTTTGAATACGACCTTATGCCGAAAAAAGGCATAAAAGTAAAGGGATATGGTACAGAAACAAACAATTCAACATAAACGCGTTAGGCTTACAAATATTTCGATAAGTGCTTTGGGCATATTTGATAAGTATGCTATTGACTTCATTGATATGCTAACAAGTTCAAAACGTGAATAATACATGCAAAAACTACACCAATAGAAGGATTGCAATCAGAACTTCGAGCTAAATCTTTTGCAGACTTGACAAGGGGTTGGTAAGTCCTGAACTACGGTCATATTACCGCCATTGTTTTCACTATTGCTACTATCAGAGTAACTGCATTCAAGTCAAGTAGTCAATAGTAAACTATCCATTAGTTAGTAAGGCATACAAATGTATGCAACAACCACTCTCAATGAAATAATGTCTACCATTGAATCTTTCCTTCATATAACATTACAAGGGTCAGGGGCGTTAAGCGGTGAACAGATATGTTGAGAATATTTTAGGAAAACAGTAAAGGATCACTGGGGGCGATAGGGTCTCAATGGCTCTACAAAGTCTTCGTAACACTGATCATCGAATACTGTCCCAACTTTAAACAAACGTAGATAGTCCAGGGTGATAACTAGTTTATCAAAGCCAATATTACTGCATGGTGTATAAATCAAAGTATGGGCTGCATCTCTCCTAAACTACATTACTACATTAGTTGATCAAATAAGTACTTGTGTAAATGACGTAAAATACGAGAGCCAAGTTTAATAGAAAAATTACTGGTTCTTTCGTATAATGCAAAGCTAAAATCGTACGGTAAATTTGTTTGCATAAGAAACCTGTATTTACGTTCACTGGCAGCAGCATAATTGCCTGTTAGCATGCTAGTAGCAAATTGCAATAGAATTTCCATGACACACAGAATTACAAATAAGAATTTTCTCACAAAAGTGATAAATCCCCAGTAACTAAGCCTAATTTTCGCTAGTTACGAAGATGAGGGGGAATCGAAGCACAAAAATATGGATTAAGATTTGATTCGAAAACTTAAATTTGCTTAAGCTATAAATTTCAACCATGGTGTAAAGCCAGGTAACATGAACCTAGATAATATATTTTGCAAAAGTAAACACGGCGCAGGAGGTGTGCTGAACCTAACTTGAGCCAAGATCAGGCTAAGATGTACAAGTTAAATTAAGTTATAAGCTATTGTCGATGAAAATGTATACCGTACAATGGAATTCGACAACAACTACACTCTAGTCCAAGTAAAACTGTAAAAAATTGAAAAGATTTCAATAAGATTGCAACAGCAAAATGGTTGGATGTAATTGCCACATATGTAATGACTTGTCTCAATGAATGTATGTAATACAAAGTTGGTCTTTATCAGCAACAGTTATTTTCCACCTAACTGTAAATAAATTACATTAGTATATTTTACTACTATTTTTATTCCTAAGTCACTGTGAAGCTCAAGCTGGTGCTTATCAACGGTATAGAGCATCCTCCAAGAAACGTTCCAAAAGGATTGGTAACGTAACCTGCATGTAAGAGCTTTGGCTGTAGTGATATAATCCATTTTAAACACGGTCCAGTCAAACTAGAATCCTCTACATTCTGAACTTGATAAAGTCTAATTTTTATGCAAATGCAAGCAAAGCCAGTAGAGAAGAATTAATTTATTTTATCAACAAAAGAGTGTAGATCTACAACTAATGGCTGAAAACCATCAAACTCCGTCTAATGTAATTTGTTCTTGCTTTTTGTAGCTAATCTATGTTTTCTAGTTGTTGGTGTTCTTGTTGTTGTTGGTGCTTCTGCGTTTTAAATCCAGAATTAAGCAACAATGTAAAACCCAAACATGAACGGAAGCCAAATAAATCCACGCATTTTCAATATGGTTGCCATATCTGAATTACATCTTTTAGTGAATCTAACTTGCAAAGTTGGACAAAAAACATCATTAAGCAAGATTCTGTTCAGTAAACAAGCAATCAAGCCTGCACAAAATAGCAAAGATAGAACAAGTCCTAACGCACAGTATCTCGGGTGAGATGCCATGCATAGGACGTAGCTAGGGTAACCATGTTGACCCACCCTCATTGCTGTTTTCCCATATAGCAAAAGATGATAACTATTCAGGCAATTGATTGCAACAATTATGCATTACACGTGTTTTTAAAAGGAGCAACCTTATAATGAACCTGCATGTAGAGGGGCAAAACACATAAGGAACTTCTACTACTCTTGAGTACCGAATAATAGCCCCCCCCCCCCATCTTTTGAAGACCTTTTCAGCGAAATTGAGTTTCTCCCAGGACTATTTTCACTTACCTAGAGGATAATCGCTTACACTACAACAGTAAATTCCTTTACCTTGCTCTTTTATTGATAATTCATGATTCATCAGTCTTCCTAAGTTGTTCTCGCAATATCCATGTGTCCTATTTTCCAACCCCCCAATTTTTATTTTTCAGAACATTTTCCAACCCCCCCCCCCCCATTTATTCCAACCTCCCTGGTTATTCGGTACTCAAGAGTACTCTAGTTACAAAATCCAATATGCAACGTAGACCCTTATAATGTCAATAGTACCCTATCATAACATCTAATGCTAATGATGCAAATAGTACTAAATGCTTGCGTACCATTAAGGAAGTACTAAGGATCCTTTGGCACTACAATCTGGCCCAGAAATAAGAAATTTTAAGAGAACGGCCTTTGGAGGGGTTTCATACAAAAAAAACGTGTACCCAGAAACAAGTTTCATGATTAAGGAAAACATGACCTGCCAAAGTTCCAAGCTCATCAGAACAAGTCACTTAACGGGAACGTTGCAGTAGGTTGGTTTATAATGCTACATTAGGATACAGGATTCTGCTTAACAACAAAACCAGTTACACTCGTATTGTTAAAAAAAAATTTCCTATAAGACACTTGGGCTAAAAAGGCCAAAAACGCCGGGAAACTATAGAGCTACATCGTTTAACGCTAAGAAACTGGCAACATTGCTCAAAGTTAACAAACGTCCAAATTACACTTCCGCGAATAAGAATGTAAAAGGATGAAAATAAATTTATCTACCGGTTACAAACCCATCTGAATACCAGACAATCATGTTCAGATTTATTGTACGTTAGGTACAGCAAAATTTACACATTAATCTAGGAAACATTTAGCTCTAGAATAGCAAAAACTTTAAGAAACTTTTAGCCCTACCCCTCCAAATAGTTATCTTATAAACAAAAGAGCATGGGGTGTCTAGCACAAAAGAAAACAACATCAAATACAGAGGCAATTTCATTGAGGTTAAAATTAATTCAACCTGTTCAGAAAAGGAGCGAGAACAGCTTCCAAAAAGAGGTGACCAGTCCCCAAACACTGAAAAGGTCTCATCAAATATGCATGATATAATGAAAATCCTGTTGAGAGAATTACCAGATCAAACAAAGGCCTTGAATAACACAGAACAGCTCTAAAACAAAACACGAAGGAAATACTTACAGACCACTGGATCGATCTATTTGCTTCTTAGCAACTGTGTGATGAATATTGGTTGATGCTAGAATCGAGAAAAAAGCAAAAAGCTTATTCAAAGACTACACAATACTAATCCTGTTATATCCTTCCATTGAGAGGAAAGCATGACAGCAAATGTATTATGAAATAGGGGGTCGGGTGCGTAGGCGAGACTCTGTATAAGAGACTGATTCCAGACATACATTCATCATGACTAGACGATGAGATATGAGCCCCTGTGGGGTTATCCTACGAAAGACGTTCTAATTCAGCTACCACAAATTCGAAGATTCATGGGTCACTGGCGTGGCTCGTTGTATGACTTTGTCACTTGAGTCGATCGTATAAATCCCTCTGGATTACTTTTAAGCAAAACAATTTCAAATTCAAGAACTAAAAATAAAACTAGACTACGACCTCCAGAAAAGCCAGAACCCAATCCGCATGTTTCGCAGTCTGTTTTCACACCAGAAAATGATATGGAAAAACTTCCTTCTCAGAGGGTGCATTATATAGAAACTTTACACAATAAATGCCTCTTATATAGGGTAAGCAATGGAACTTTGTGCAAAAGATTGCCACTCCATGAAGAGATGCACACAGAGAGATGAGTTCCATCAAGAGTAAATGAGTTTTGAAACACAGACAACGTTCCGTCCCATTATTTGAACCAAACTCAGACCTATCAACTCTCCAAGTATCACCGGGAGACTCATGATTTTGGCCGCTTTCTCCCGGTCTCCCGGTTGCTGTAAATTTTCTCCCGGTTGATTTTTTTTCAAAGTCAGGTTATATTTTTCGGGTCGTGGTTTACAATTTTATGCATGTGCGGCGGACCTTTCAACGTATGTTTTTACGCTTAGAATCGTTACAAAGGTGTTTTTCATTCTACTGTTCATGATAATTTCCGTTGTAGTCTATTGGCCAAGCAAAATTTTCAACTATATTTATACTTTTAGGAAAATTTGGTTGTCTTCCGGTTTCTGGCCAAATCTCCCTGTTTTTCTTACGGAAAGATCCTAAATTTCCAGGGTTTGAAAATTCTACGTTGACAGGTCTGCAAATTCTAAATACAATTCGATCACGAGATAAAAGACTTAGATGAAGACACTTAAATAAATGAAATGACTAGCAAAAAGGTGCCAATAACAGTAACTGAGCTAAGACAATTTAAGAGATCGACTCAGCTAAGATACAAAGTTTCAATGAAAAAAATTCTTGTAAAGATTAGCAGCTCGAGAAGTATGAGTAAAAACTATGAAATAAATAATCAATCCAAGATATGTATATGTGGTTAACTTCAACGGGTTAGTAAACATGATCGCACTGCACTCGTGAATATAAACACGATTGTACGGAACGATTTTTGCAGGCTTCCAAGGCTTCACGTCGTTTGCAAAAATAGTTCTCATAAAGGATAGGATTTATCATTGATCCACTTATAGATTCCAATCTATTGGTTTACGCGAAACAACAAAGGCTTTTTCGGTTTCTAACGTCCTTTTCATATATCTTAAGAATTCTTTTAAGCATGCTAAGAAAGGCACTAGCTAGCACGCAATTCAACGTGCAAAACAGTGTGATTGAACAAGATGATAAACACTGAATAATTGATAGGGCAATGGGATTGTATAGCTACAATAACAAATTGAAGTCGTGTACGCAATTGCATCAATTCTGCTAAAAGCTATCCAATAATACGTTAGATAATTCATAACATTAGGCACAGAACACACGAGATGCAGGCAGGAAGTAGCGATGTTGATAGCGAATGAAACACTTTTGCTAGAAAGCCATTGCTCAGTTTAATAATCCATTTCTGTGACGCAATATCTTTGTATAAACACAGCTTACGGCAGAATAACAAAGCCTAACCCATAATGAGCAACAGCACTTATATGGGATTTAACCAATTACGATGAAAGATAAAAATATATACACCCAAATGGGCAGACGCTGGCTTACATTCATTACATGAGAAAACTACTTCACTTGCTTTATGATCATCAACAAGGAACAACCATACCATACACTATAATCCATTAATAGAATATGTCACTTAAAAATAAATGCTAGAGAGCTTACCTGCTTTCCGGGATCTATCCGCCTCAGACTCACCATTGTAAGCAGCTTTCTTCCTTTCCTTCAGTTTTTGAAATTTTGAATAGCTAGGTATATACTCTGTCTCGGGTTGCTTTTCAACAGTGTTACTAACTGTTTTGCCTTCGAATTGCATGTCTGCTTGCTCTTCTTTTGTCGACGCTTGCAACTCTTCTTTGGTACTGTAGTCTACAATTCTACGAGAAACTCCACCAACGTCAGAAGGTTTCTCCTCTACATCTTTCGATAATCTATCGTTTGACTCAAGCGCATCACATTCTTCAGTTCTAGCCTCCTCAACCAGTTGATCGGCATCAACAATCACTCTGTCTTCGTCAAATTCAGATTGACAATCATAGTTTGCCGTTTCCTCTCTACTATGCTCCGTATGACGTAACGAAGCCGCACTTCTGCATCGTAGAACTTCGCCCACATGCACAACCTCACTGTTTTGTTCGATATGCTGTACTTCTTGAATCGGTGGCCTCTGTTCTCCCGGTGAGTTATACCGTATAGAGACTTTTGAAATAGGTCTGAAAATAAGCCAAAGAAATTCAGGGAATTATTGAACAATGGGATCTACGTGTTATGCAGACTGACACAATAAAAAAAGTTCTACATCGCTTCCTAACAATCGTTGGTTTTGATTCTTGTAGATTAATGGGAATATTTGCTGCTGATGAGCAAGAACAGAAAGAATCGGGGGGTTTGAATGGGAAAGCAAAAAAGGTGAGCACAGATACACTACTATCAGGAAACAAATTCTACTTGAATCAAAGGATACGATTCAGAAGTTTAAGACTTTTAAAGAAAACGATTAAGGCGTATAATTCGACGTCTTATTAATGCAAACAAACTCGTCTTAAAGGCACTATTTCATAAGATTCCAAGAGCCCAAACACACATACGGCTAATTGCAGACAGTACAAAAGCAGACAATAATAGATATCGGGTATAATATCTGCTAAAAATTGTGTAAACACTCCGCTTACTACTGCTAGGAATCGCCCTTACTAGTAGTGATGAGGAAAGAGAGATACTAATAATCCTCAAGCATAAATATTCATAACATAAATCACAGATTTAGTCCTTTACTTAATAAGCCAAAAAACCAGAGGAACTCTCTATGATAGAGAACAATAGAAATTTCGAAATCTTTTATCACTTAGAGACAGTGTTATTATTTGGTATTCAATATAGGCATTTGGGGGGCATGGAAGATTCAGAATTTATCACACTACGCAACGCACAATTGCAACAAAAGATCAACGGTGAAGCAAATAGTGTTTTACGGAACTCTAGTTAGCTGAGAATAGAATGACTATTGACGCAACAATACTCTTAATTGAGCGATCTAAAAGATTTGCTAAAAACTCTGTTAGAGAAATATTATAGCAGCGTTCTCCCTTCATTTTCACTTGCTCCTATATTTCTCTCATTCTTTCTTACTTTTCTCACTTGTTTGATTATTTCTGTAACTTGGACTGATACAGATGTCGTTTCTTTTCTTTTTGGGAGTTGTGTGCCCTGTTTTTACGTCCTGTCTGCAGTGGAACTCAGAGTCGCAAAAATTAGTCTCTCTCGTCTTAATCTAATATCTAATTCTACTATACATACATACATACATACATACATACATACATACATACATACATACATACATACATACATACATACATACATACATACATACATATATATATATATATGCAATCAGTAGTTAGCGAGTAACCAGGATTTCTCCTTTTTCGGTGCAAACGGAAAGGGTGATATAATGCTCAGAAAAATCAGGAGAAAATTAAAATTTGCCACCACCTGGGATCGAACCAGGGTCTCTCACATTCCGGGCAAGCGTCGTAACCACTAGACCACAGTGGCTTGTTTTAACTCCCTGATTTTTAGCACCTTATGGTCACTTTCGGCTTTCGCCTTTGTCAAGCAGCTCTAATATATGCAATCAGTATATATATATATATATATATATATATATATATATATATATATATATATATATATATATATATATATATATATATATATATATATATATATATATATATATATATATATATATATATATATATATATATATATATATATATATATATATATATATATATATATATATATATATATATATATATATATATATATATATATATATATATATATATATATATATATATATATATATATATACATATATATACATTTATTTATATAGAGCGGCACATGAGAGCGATTCAACACGTGTAAACTGCTGCGAGTAATCCCTGTTTAATTCACAATTGTTCTGAAGAAAGAATGGGGGAATTTCCCCTATGAGTCACTGTCCTTATTCCAAGACTTTTGGCAGGGATGTTGCTCAAATTCAAAACAACTACCTGCCCCTTCAATAGCCTAGTGTTGCAAACTCTTTAATCAAAATGAACTATTAGTATCAGACTCGAGGCCATATGGTGCAAAACGTGAGGTCATGGAGTAAAAATTGCCTCTTGATTTCCAACAGGGGGGCTCTAGATTATAAGTTTCATGCTACATCACTGATTGGACATCCGAATCATAACAGATGAAGAAATAAAACCATCTTACAATCGCATCTCTTCACTTTCAATCACTTCTTCTGCTTTTGGTTTGGCAAGGCTTCTTTCAGCTTTAGAGGTGCGGTCAACCTACCAAAAAGGCATATCAGATAGCTTTTACGCACTAGCAATATAGCCACATTTTAAGCGTGTATTCTGGGATAAAAAGACAAAATTACCTTGAACCGTAAAATACTGTGTAGTAAAATAATCTGAGCAGAGCACATATAGAGGAACAGTTTCTCTAAATGTCTTTTTTATATTGAATATAGAATTCTGACAAATGCAGCTACATACTTTACTAGGAACAACCTACTTGACCATACTACAAGGATGATAAAAAGGAGTGCAAAACACCATAGAAACTCTATAGCCATTAACACGAAGAACACGTAACTAAACAAAATCAAATATACAGCTACAAAAAATACACATGAATGACTTTGACTAACAAATACTTAGGTTCGTTTCATTCTGTAAGTTGGGCTAACTTAGGGCAGTCAGCTCTCCTCATGTCTTTTTAAGAAAAGGGTAAAGTTTAATTAGAATAGATTCATTTCATCTTTACTTACGTCCAACCAATTACAGTAAATCAAGAAGCCAATAGCTAAGCTTTAAAACAGTGAATCAGACAAATTATTTAAATATTCTGACAAGAACACGACACGACATGACACGGTACGTTCAACAAAGCAAACAATAAGAGGCTACTAGACAGTACAATGGATGAATATAAGATACCAAAGCACGAGAGAAGCCGTAGAATAAACATACATTGTAGGTCATACGGAGAAATGATAAACATAGAACAAACGGGTTGCTTGTGTGCTACATGTATTTGAAAAGCAAAAGGTGTTGGAAGAATCATAGTTAGAGATTAATTCAAAAAAGCACTGTGGAGCAATCAACCGGTACTGCAGTAGGATATATGGTAGTAAATTGGTTTATGTTGAAATAAATGAAAGATAATTGCAAATTCTAATGCAATAAGGGTCTAGACACATAAATTTTCTGCATAAGATGTTGAATCCAGAAGAAGTTCCCTAAACCATTCCAAGAAGGGATAAACTTCATACGATATTAAATCAGTCGTCCTAACTGTAAGAACGTCACACAAATAGATTGTAAAGTTTGATATCAAACATATACTGGTTAGAAAGCTAAAAGTCCGTTCTTCCTGAAAGCAACGATTAAGCCAAAACCGTTAGTTCATTACCACAACATAGGCAGGTGCAGTATCAGGTCGTTTTACTGTCTTCTGCTGCGTTGGAAATGACAATCTCGCATATTCAGCAAGATCACGAGGAATATCCGGCGGCAATACACCGTCAACACTCCTTATCTGCAAGAGAGACTTTCCCAAAGGTTCTTCAGCACTATGGGTCATCTAGAAAACAAGCAATCATTTGTCACATTTGCAATTTCTCATCACTGCTTCTCATACAAGAAAATCTAATTCTTAGCACTTAATTGGGCTAAAATTATTGTTAATATGCTACATCGGTTGAATTTTCCAAACAAAATTTTTAAAGCATTTTCAGTCTGGCACTGATTGTGATCAATTGCATTCAATAGAAGGGAATTTCATTTAAGAACGAAAACTTTCTGCTTAATTTCTGTTCTGTGAAAAGCCATCAGGAACTTTAATCTTTCAGTGCATTTTGATAATGCTAAGAGCGGTTACAGAACTGTTTGATGAGGTAGTTCTCTGTATTCAAAGACGATTAACGCAAGCAATTACTGGATAAAAGTACGAGACATGCTGTTCCAAGTGCTGCTTTTCGTAAAACTGTAACCGCTAGCATTCAGTTTTTCTCCTAATAAACCGTTGAAACTATCAAAAATTTGGTATATCTTCCCGCTAATAAAGCCTTCTCTAGCGATTATAGCTCAAAACTATAATTTGCTACACGCCCTTTTATAAAGAATCTACTTCAAGGGCATGTTCCTAAAGTTCCTTATTTTCCTGACGTCTTTTGACCACATTGCAGTACTAAAAGTTCCTCAATAGTTCTTTCGCTTTAACTGTGCAGTTAGTATCATATACACATTTTAAAAGTTAACTCTTAACAAGGGATGCTATAGACTGTGTAAGATCCTACGAAACCACCTCTAAGATACACTGCTAGATGGATTACACATAATCCGAGCGAATTTGACTGTCACAGAAATGAAATATTCAGCATTGAAAAGCTCATTAGGGATTTGCCTGTAGCGGCATAAGTTCCGTAAACTTTTTGCTCTTTTACATCTAGGTTCCTAATAATGTAGTTCCTTAACAAATGTGCTTCTGAATGTAGGAACTAGAAATTCTTCCTATAACATTTAATAATGAATGCATCATTTGATAAGTAATGTACAGTGCAAGACAGTTCTACCAAAAAGTTGTAATATCTGAGTATAATGTATTGATGTCTGACACCATGAAAGAGCAACTAAGTAGGAGAAGAGAAGTGAAAAAGAACTGAATATGGGGTGTTCGTTGATTTTATGTATAATATACTGTCTCCTGATTTCGAGAACCATAAGAAGACTACACAACACAACAATGGAGATTGCGAATGTCGCAAAGAACTCCATAGTCAACTAAAAAAGGGCATTTATGTATATGAATGTATTCAGAAAGGATTGCATCTCCGGGTATCAGATACAGCCGACTGCTAATACTGCTATATCTACAACAAATTAACTAAAAAATGTCATGCCATGTCCACTAAAACACTTAAGATTCCTTAGTAGTGTTTGTATGATACAGAGAATCCCACAACGGAATGAAAGATCCAACATAATTATTGCTTGTAAGGAAAATGTATAGCTGTGCATTTCGCTTAAAATCGGAGATATTAAGTGGGGCCCTAACTAAAACAATTCTGACCGCGCCATTTATTTTCACTTTTCTGTAAGCGACATCAGTCTTCTCTAAAGTTAACTGAATGAACACTGATTAGTGATTGTAACTCATATTGCAAGTGATATCTAAAACAAAGCAACTTTTCTTACAAAAGTCATGTGAATGAGCCGTTGAGGAGTTAAATGGTTCTATCAATGCATACTTCTACTATTTATCTCTGCACAAAACCGCTCTCTCACCGCACAAGTTATCACAGCGCACTGAAATAGTGTACGTGCCAAAAGCATTGGACACACTATGATTATGCTTACGCTAATTGGATTTGTACAGCGCTTGTTATATGCATATTGTATATGTTGTCTGATATTGTATAACGTTTGTCTTATGCATATTTCGTCACCAGTTTGTTGACTATAAATAAGTAGATAATGTAATGGCCCCGTGGTTGTCATGTTCTCCAACTCTCCGTGGTAACGTCTTAGTTAACGTGGTAAAATAGTTTGTAAGTAAAGTTATACTGCGGTTTTTACTTTCCAATTGAGTGTAAAGGAATTTATAGCACATACAAAATAATAGTTTTGTAACAATCTTCCCTATATCTAGATATCTACGGTATTTCAACTAGTTTTTATATGAATCTAGGAACAGGTTAGTCAAAGATACTGTCTGTCTGCTGCTTTCGGCCTACAATTTTACGTCAGCCACTATCTTCCCTCGTGACCTTTATTTCATAGCTCTACTACAGGGTGTCCATTTGCTACTTATAAGATAGTGAGCAGGAATCCATTTATGGTATAAAACGTGTCTCATCTCAGTTTACTTCACACCATCGATCTTCCACGCAGTAAAATAGCGCTACCAGCTACTCATCCAGTATAATGGATTACCGAAAATATAAAAAGTAATTCCTTACATTGGGCGAACGGACTCTCCCTCTGTCCTGAAGTAATTGTGAGGTTTGTGGCCTTTCTGATCTCAAATCTCCTTTTGTGGATGTCACATGGCGCAATATTCCTGATCTCCCGCCATGTTCGATCGAAGATGATGGTCTGAGAGTGAGTGTTTTGGAAGTGTCTTGATTCTGGCCAAAATTCTGCATGGAAGGAGAAAATCGGTAAGCACGGAAAAGTTTAATACCTAACTAGCATAGTGGGGAAAAGTAGCAAACTCTGTAACAACAGTCTTTCTATTTGAATCAAGATTTGAGAATTTCTATGAATGAATTTATGTAATTAGACAAAGAACATCTATGTCTAAATTTTTTCTTACCAATGTGTTTCAAACAAATATTGTTAAGAGGAGAGTTATTTGCTAATAATTTACGGCTGAAAGGAATTCAGGGTCAAATATTGACAAGATATAAATGAAAAGATCAATAAATAAGTCATTTATCAACAACAGTAGACGTAATTAAAGAAATTGCCAAAAAGGTAAGCACAAAACAGATTTTCAGCAAAACCGTGAAATAGAAGATGTATTGACTGGATTCAGTTATTCGATACTATCATCGGAATATCACTAGAGTTGCCGAAACAGCATCACAAAGCATTGAGAGGGAAGCTACGTCAAAGAGGAAAGGGAAATGTTCTAGATTCGATGATAACGGTATTGGGTATACAGGGTAAACTGGCTTTATATGAAGCGTTTTCTGAGGTTCTATCATCAAGCCAAATATGTTACTAATGCCATAATCGCGATAGATAAAAATTGAATTAGACTAAATAATAGAAAAACTAAACAAAACTATCAGAAATTGAATAAAACAACTAATATTCTCTCTATTTAATTAGTAATAACAGTAAATAATAATGTTATAAAAGTGCACTACAAAACAAGTTTAAGTTGGGCTACACGTTTTCTTTATAAGAAACTGGTTTTCTTTATGAGAAAGCAGTATTCGACTGCTCAAAAAGTTAAGAACGTTCAGTACTGGCGTTCTGATACTTAAGAAAGTCGATAAGTCATATACCTTTAAAATTCCAACCCTCACGCAAGGCAACCGTCGTTTTTACATAAACTGTCAGGCATACAACCAGGAATTTTACAAGGCAAGGGTCTAAGCAACAAGAAAGAGTAAACACTGAAGATTTCTTCTAAAGGATACAGCTTGGAATAACTTTTTCCAGATTTAGACACCGAAGAAATATTGCAGGAAGTTTCATGATTTCGTTACTTTCATGTTTTAATCATGATTATAAGCAGATTTAACTAACAAAAGTAAAATAAACAGTTTCCAAAAAAGAGCACTTTCATACTTTAGATTAAAAAGGTAACGGTCTAGACCCCCAGGAACCGCGCCTGTTTGTGTAGATTCCTTCAAGTAACATATGTAGTAGAGTGTTGTGTTTGTGTAGTGCCTGTCTGTCTGTGTAACACTGTTGTGTTACGGAAACTTTACTATTCTTGCTTAAGAGAGTCTTACGAAAGTTCCAGTAAAGAAATAATGATATGAATGAAAATGAATGAATGATAGATCTAAGAAAGTTTCAGTACTGAACGAAAAAACATTCTTACAAAAAACGTGTAGCCCTAATTTGAGGTGGCAGCTTGGCATGTATTTGCATCGTGCAAGATAACAGCACTATCACTTATGTCATATCGATTCTAACATGTCCAAATCAGGGGTGTACCGAAAAAGGGTGCATGAGGTCTCATACTTCCACTCTTGCAGAATCCACCGGCAATTTTTCAGCTCTTCGGTTAAATTTGTCTTGAAAATCATGGGTTGCAGTAACTCTGCTGCTTTTACAATTGTGTCGGATTTTGTCTCATTGAGTTTCTCAATTGCTTTTTAGTACTACAGTACACTATTCGCTCAAAATTTTAGTCTTGGACACGTCTTTTCAGCCATACTAGAGGGCAAAATTTGAAAAATTTTCTGTCGTGCCCAACTCTAAATCTAATCATGATTTGAATAACCACCCTGGCCACCTGATCCTGGAATGTGATTAGTTGCAGATGATGAGCTCTAAAGGGTTCTGAAGGAAAGACTCAGAAATGACAAGGTGTTTATCTTATTCCAAATGAACCCTAACTAATATGTTTAAATCACAGCTTTTCGGGTTATCTAACACCTGAGTTTGTCTCTATACAAAATCACACAAGAATGTAGGAACAACAACAAAAACTTATGAACTTGGCCAGGCATACAAATGCAGTTTAATTAAGATAACAAGGGGGTGCCACATTGCCTAAGAGCTATAAGTGCCCCCTAGAGGATTACCAACAGGCATGTCACTGCCCCTAACTACGATTTCTATTTTTGAGAGTCTGAGAAAACACCCCTATGTGCCACTGGGGGTAATTCAAACCAGTCAGTTAAAGCATGTTGCTGGCCTGTTGCTACACCCCTCACTCAAAAGTCTTTTGGCACACCATTGGTCTAAACATTACAAAATTGGTACAATTGTTTGATGGTTTCAGAGTTTCCTTTTGAATTTCAATGATCCATTTGCAACAGACTACACTCAAATTTAACTGAAATCCTCTTATATGTGTCCCAATATGTATGGCACTGGTATCTGTCACCTAAAAAATTTGTAGTTTGCTAAAACAAGTAAATTGTCCTTTACTGCAAATACTTATTCAATTTACAACTAGTCATTAAGTGCAATAAAAATGGAAAATGGTAAGTTCTTACCTTTCTGGTTTTACACAGTTGTGTTTTATTAGTAATATACCACTGATAGACACGCTGTAAGTCATCTAACTGCTTCTGTGAGTTCTTCATACTGAATACGATGAAAATGCGTCACTGGATAAATATTCAACTGGAAAATGGCTCCTATATAATTCTCTCTGGGTAAGCAGATTAGTGGATGTCTGAATATTAGATCAGATCATTGCAAAATCGACCACACTGTTACAATAACCATGGTTATAAATAATGCAGATAAATCAAAAAACCCAGCACAAAGAAAAGGTTTCAATATCATAGCACACTGCAAACTAATTCAGTGAGGTGGAAGGGAGCAAAAATAGACATTGCTGGCATTTCAGTTAACCACAGAGATAGTGTTTTTACAGGAATGAAAACCATGTCACTAAATATGTTTCTATTTTGCAACCATTAATTCAATTCAGAAAAATTTCACAATGACTTGAACTATTCAACAGAGATAGCAACAATGAAAAAATGTTTACTGGTTTCTTCCTTGATGCTATTAAGTAGAAACTCTAAAGGAATGTGTAGGATAGATAATTTGCCAAATTAATGTTTAAGTTCTGCATATGGATAGATAAATGAATAAATGGGAGGGTGGACACATAAATGAATTGTATATTCAATGAAAATTTGATCAGAGAATCTTTGAACAGAGCTAAACATCCATGCAAGTTCTTTAAAGTCTGTACTGGGGCACTTCTCTGGCCACTTGTTGCTTGATGTTGTGCACAAACAAATGGAATAATATGGGAGCCTATCTCAATTAAAATACTAAATTTCTTAGTTTTGTAATACTATAAGTTTTATTATATACAATTATAGGGAAATTTAAGGCAAGCAAATTAGCATATCAAAACTTCTGAATAATGAGTATTTAATCTGGCATGCATGGACTTATCTGCCATCATGTAAATTCAACACAACCAAGAAAGTATTGATAATGTATACAACTCACCTTACAATTTCAAGGAGCATTGTTATCATGACAGAAAAGAATGGCTTCTCATATGTATCTTCAGTGTCATATAGGAAAGGCCTAAAATATGTACAGGATGGGGTACAGCAACCATTAATGTTCAAATATAATGCTGAAAATTGATTATACTGCCAATTTCAGGAAACTATTATTTGACAGCTTTCCAATTTCTCCAATGATCCCTGTGCTTGCTAAAAAATACAGCAAAGGGGACAATCTATTTACAAAAGGTAAATCTGATAATGCAGTTATGACCAAGAAGTTAATTCCATTGAAAAGAAAGACTATTGAGGTATCATACAACCACTCAACACTATCCTTCTGAAATATTGTTTGAACAAGTAAACTAACCATTAGGATAAAGGTGAATGAATACAAAGTCAAAACTCCAGCTGTCTACCTCATATCATTTTCTCTTCTTTTTTTCCTTCCGTATGATGACCTCTTATCCTCTTCCATGTGATCATGAATATCTCTCAACATCCTTTTGTATTCATCAAAGATCATCAACTGCAGCATAAAAAGCCAAATGATTCTCTGACACTAAGGTATTTGCTATCAGGGGAGTGGTTTACTGGGGGTCATGGGGAGGGATGTCATAGCACCCATCTTTGCACCTCAGTTGGTAAATCTAAATTCAGCAGATTTTATTAGCACGGAGCATACTTACATAGACATAATATTCTCTGTTTTCAGTCAACTTCTCAAGTTACGATGAAGAGAGCCGAAACAGACGATAAAAGTGCAGTACAACTTACCAATTACTTAGGGTTCGGGTTAGGGTCAAGGTTAGGGTAATGGTTAGCGTTAGTTGTAGAATGGGCGGAAGTTTCTTAATGGATAAAGGGATTTCAACGTTGTTCGGAGTAAATAAGTAATTGGTAAGTAGTGCCGCACTTTTTATTGTCTGTTTCGACTCTCTTCATCGTAGGGAGTAATTTCGTATAGAATTTAAGGCGATTTGACTGTTATCCTAAACTGCACCGGCATAACTTTTAGAGACGCATCAAATACCAAACTGCATGAAACTATCTCTAAGAGGGCTATTACTTCTGGATACAATAAAGGGACAGCAATTATAGAATGCTAGGGCCTCCCAAACAGAATTAGGAGTATGGCACTCCAAGAAGCATAACGAATCCCATATCCAAGTAGCACAACGTAAATATGTGAAATACTCCGTTGAGCTCTCTTTATTTACTTCAATAATGCTCTCCTTTTAAATGAAAGTCATAACTCTATACTTCAGCACCAAGACCAAAAGGTTGTTCAATTCCAGGGCGGATGTTAAAAATCCCCTCCAGGTCAGTTCTAGTATAATCACACACACTATGCATTATAACGAACAAAAAAATACCTTTGAACTTCTGAGAAAACGATACGATCTCTCCCTTTCCAAAGCTGCTCCGCGGTACCTTTCACCAGGCATGATGATGCTCGTTAATGAACCAAATCAAACTACCCGAGTTCCCACAAGTGCAACCAAATATGAGCAGTCGACCGAATGTGATTTGTTGTCAGTTATTGTCATCTTCCTCATAACTGTCAACCTACAATTCATTCGCCCAAAACATGCGTCATTGTCAAAGGATACGAAATGATTAACGCATGTCTATTCGGCCTGCTCAATTTGATTTGTTTATCTTCTAAGGTAACCTTCCGCCAGCTACAACCTTTGTAAAAATTAAGGTTTTGTCCCAAGATATGCAATACTCCAAACAATGTCATATCCCTCAAGGCTGATTAGGGCCATAGCAACAAAGAGTAACAAAATTCATGAACATCCGCATTACAACCTTCTTACCGGTACCGATACTTAACGATGGAGCTTCAATGAAATCACCATATTTTTCGCGGACCAAAGAACTGTCAAGGTCAACAATACATTCACAAAAGTGTAACCTTGTTCCGTTCGAGTTACTGAGTTGACCACGACACGTTTTACACGACGAAGACCGGGAACTCATACAAATTACAAGGCGGTGCCCATAAACTTTCGCTAGCCGTTGTAGGAACAACAATTTCCCGAAAAATGGGCTTCCCTCCCGTGGTCGAAAAGAAGCTGCTCAAATTCTTAAGTACTATATGTTCAAGTTTTCAGTAAAAGTTCAGGATCTATAAATGCACAAATTTCCTTTAGCTATCAGCATCATCATCTCCAAAGAATCAAATTGTTATCAGGCGTGCAACTAGGAATTTTCCAGGTCACGGGTCTTGTCCGCATACAAAGACATAAAAAATTCTTTCAAGAGAATACAGCTTGGAATTAGATTTGTCAGATCTAGGATAGGCCGTAGCCCAAAAGGAGTTTTTAGGGAGAGGGGCACACTTCGTGTCAGTGGTAATTACAAACCTACTAAGTGGCCTAGGGCGGGGTCGTGGCAAGCTCAATGCTTACTTTAATGATGTAAGAGGACCCACTATGGTTAGGTCCAACGCAACAGAAAATTTTTCAAATTTCACCCCTCTAGACTGCCCAAAAAGGCAACTGCCAGGCAAAACTTTTGCTGATTACTATAGTGATCAATTGCGGATCCGCGAAAAATCTAGAATGAAAAGCAAAATAGAGAGTAAAGAGCTTCTTGAAAAATGTTCCAGTTGAAGTCTCCATTTTCTAATGGTACCATGCCTGATGGATGAAAAGCAAAACAACTTTGGTTAAACAACAAGCCCGTAGGCTCTGGTGGGGCAGGGCGGGCAGTCCCTCTAGTAGTCTCTGAGATTGTATTTCGAGATGCATGAAATAGTTGTTTAATTTCACAACGTGATACAATGCTCCCCAGTCTGTGTCAGCTGCCTAAGCACCTGTAAAATATCAATGACTTTTCTCCACGAGGAAAGAATCAACAAAAGAGACGAAGGAAGTAAGTTCCAAGCTCACGCCGCTTAGATTTCCAAGCAATAGAAGGCAATGCTAGAGTTTATTTCTTCCAATCTTATTTGCATATGAGAGATAAGTAAGGTCACAGTCTCTGGTTGCTTTCACTGAGAAACGTTGGGGAAAATCAACTTTCCACAAAGCAGAAATATATTGAAAAGTAGGTGATGGTGAGCGAGGAAGAGGTGTGAAGCGAGAAAGGAGATTAAATGAAGGCATCTATGGTGTGTGGTGTGTGATGTCTACGTCTGAGATGAAAGTCGTGATCCTCTTGCAAATGAGCCTAATCTGATGAATGGGAAGATGATGCAAAACATTTTAGAATGCACTATTTATGCAGGGGCACTGAGCCAAACATCAAAACTTTTGAAGGTCCATCTCTCTGGTCCCCCATGGCTATGGTTGACTTAGAAAAAGGATTATTGTGAAGATTTCACTACTTTCAAGTCTAAATCGTAAAGAATACTAAAGAAAAGTTTCGAGCTTTGTAAATGAGCTTGCAAACAATGAGTTAATATCGATTTCAGGCAAGTAAAACAGGGGAACGTTCGAACTTGAGCCTCGTGATTTTCTTAATTAACATTTTCTTGAGATTTTGGCATCCTCATTTTCGTACAAACTATTTTCGTATAAAAAACGTGTATGTTGATAGTGAGGCATCTGCGCATAGCATTAAACTTGTAGAAAATGGAAAGGTCTTGCACCAACTTGGAGACCAAAAGCAAACGAGGACTTATAACTGAATACAGAAATACCACGTATTCCTAATATGCATGCTCTCTTTTTTTTCAAATGATCACATGCACTGAGGCTTTTGATTCAAAGCAATAAAATTAATGACTAACGAGGTCCTTAAATAATGCGTTTAGTTGGTAAATACGACAGCCAGTATTCTCCGATCCCTAATAAACGGGGGGATGTTTATTAACTATGGGAATTTTTCGACGCCTTCGGGGCATTTTAGCACCCCCCTGCCGCTTATTACTTTTGGGAACTAGGGCGTAAAAACAACGAAGATGATGTTGATAAAGACATTTTCATGGTGTTATATGATGAACATTTTTAAATGATGCAAAGGTTTCTGAGGCTAATATATGCATTGTACTAATATAATTTCTGTGTTGTTCTCAATACTTCGTCATAATTTTCAGAAAATTCCAACTCCTCCGTTTATTCCAACCTCCCCGTTCATTAATTTTGAAAAACGCTTCCAACCCCACCGTTCATTCCAATCATCACCCCGTTTATTAGAAACCAAAGAGTGCCAGTGGGAGCATTCTTCTCGTGCTCTTTCGTTCCACATTGTGCATTCTCTAATCGTTCTATACCACATATTCTTCAGCATCAACAAGGTATTAAAGATGGGCTGTACCAATTGCATTATCATTTTAAACTTCTGCATGAAGGAGAAAATATATCATATTCAGAGGTCATAACACTGGATCAATATAATCTGGACCAACAAATACTTAAGGCAACGCATACCTTCCAAGTACTGCTACCAATGATGATCATTGCTCTTCATTCAGCGTATAATTATCGAATGAATATAAGTAACAATGGAGTTTAACGGAGATTCGAACGATTACTCATGTATTCCCTAACCAAAGCATGACAGAGAGCAATAGTATGAACGACAACGAATTAAATCTACCCAAAAATCCCCCACTCCATCACAACCTTTCCTTGTCGAATATGGCAGAACAATAAAATCCATTGAAATTACTTGACAGGTTTGTCAGCTACTTTGTATGTCTGATGTACTATAGCTAAGCATTTGTATCTGACATGCTACACTTTTGTCCAAGAAGAAAACGACAAATGAAAAGCTGTGGGAGACAAATGGACTGACAAGACTATATAACCACAAGTACACTACTCCAAATTTCGATAATTTTAATCCTTATATTATAATGAACTACACTAACTCTAACAATTCCAAAATTTAAAATCCACAATGATACGTAAACATTCTCAAACAATAAAAGAGAATTACTATGATTCAAGGAAAAGAAAATCAACACACCAAATATAAAAAGCCTACCAAATAAAACCTGAGTAATAATAAATTAGATAAAAGGACCCATTTGAGTCACTAAATGTTCTTATCTAGAAACATGCACTAAAGGACCTTTACTCAAGTCTTGGAACTGTGGAAACAGCAGCTTATCTAACAGTTTATCAATCCAATTACGGTACCACTTGAATGTCTGACTTGCAGACAGAGCGCAGTAGTAAAGGTACACGTTAACATGGTGACTCCTCAATCTATGGGAATAGAGTTTCCGCAGTAGAATCTAAGAACAACCATAAAGGTTTGATTGATATTCTTGTCTTCAGTGAAGTCGCGTTTCTGTTTACCAAGAATAATATTTTAGATTTAAACTTGCTAAGTTCTACTAAATCAAAATAACCTAAATAATACCAAACCAAATACCAAAATTCAAGCGGGAAGAATGTCGAATTGATGGGCAGAATGCAAATATTCGTCTTTATGAGATAACATAGTTGAATTGAGAAATGTATGAGATAGATAGCAATGGTAACTTGTTAGCAAAATTTATAGGAGAATTCAGTCTAAAAGTGCCAAGTCTCATAATCACTACCATATTCTACCTCAGCAGGCCAGACACCCAAAATACCAAACGATAGGGAAAAAGAGGAAAGACATACCACGACAAGCTAGTTCTGCTGTCAATGGGAAAAGGCATATGTATTATTGATTTCCATAAATGGTTAAAATGGGTAAAATAGAAATATACAAAGGCAAGCATGGAGGAATTTGAAAAAGATTCTACACAAACTGTGGTCACAATTAGAAGAAATCCTAAAGATGTTTGACACTCTAAAAATCATAAAAAGAACATATATGAAATTTAGAATTCAGATAAAAACATGACTTTAAAAGGCCAGCTGTTGCTCATAAAATTGAAATCCACAAAAATAGTATCTCTGTGTCTTAAATGATACCATAGTGAGATGATCATAAATAGTATGCCTTAAGCTATAGATGACTTGATTCAATACCTGGAATAGCTGCAGTGACCAACAGAAATGAGGGTTGTGAAGACAGGCTTACAACACTTTATGAAGATGAAACTACCAAAAGTTCAGTTCAGTTTCATCTTTCGAACTCCTCTACATACAATTTATTCAAACTAACATGCAATTAGCAGTTAAGCAACTAATACTAATACAAACCTACAATACAATGTTATACATAAAATTAATACATCAACACTTAAAATTAATATAACATACAAATACAGAACAAAGAACAGGATAAATTGTATGAAGGGGATTACTTAAAGGAGGAGCTCTCTCAATAGTTAAACTAATTGAGGAGAGAGCATCCCTGATTCAAAATTTCACACATATATTTGATTTCTTCAAGGAAAACAGAAACAATGAGCAGATTGTGACTATCCACAGGAATGTCATCCCAGCATTTAGCAAATAGCAAAACAGTCTCATTGTGAAGGTGAACATGATCAAACAAAGACAGAATGCTCAGTATTTACCAAAATATGCAGCACATGTGGAAAGAAACCTCACTTTGCCTATGTTACAAATCATCACTATCTCTCAATATTGAGTCATGTTATCAACATGGGTGATGTATGCTATTTAGCATTGGTCCAAACTGTGACTAAAATAATTAAATTTAACCATCAAAAACAATGATAATTAATAAAATACTTGTTATAGTTATTTTGCTTAGATGCATTTTCCCTCAGTTTCTCACAAAGAATTGAACCATTCCTGAACACTTCATAGCTTGAGCAATATATCACCCTCTTTGTTCTTCACTTGCAACAATTTATGCTGCAACTCTAGTCATGTGCCTAAGAATGCTTAAAATGGTTTGTTCACAAGGTGTGTGCCTTGAAGTTTCCATCTCCAAAACACAGCAACATAAGGATTCCTCTATGGTATAATTCATTTTACTTTTTCCCACCTCTATAATGCATGTGCATGCATGTGCCTCCTCAGCCTACCTGCAGTCTTCCTCCACAAAGTATTGAAAGAAAAATACTTTGCTCCTACCTTTTTTCACCTCATCTCCTCTAATACACGCCAATATAAAGCATCTTTCAAAGCATCACTAAGATTACACTTTTCTGATATTTCTTGAACAATTGCTTTTGGTGATGAATTCTAAATTGATGAAAAAATAGCAATGAGTTATGTCAACATGACATAACATGAGATGAAAAAATAGTAATGAGTTATGTCAACATGAATACAAGTGCTTTAGTTTTGCTGCTGTTTTAGGCTTGATTGTGTTTTTGGTACAAAGAAAGCATTCTAAAGCAATATTCTAACTGTGGACATGACACTTAGCTTTCTTGACCTTAAAGTAAAATAAAAACTATATATCAAAATGCCAAAACATAACATTTAATATATTGGAATCATTATCCAAACAATCATAGATTAGATATCTAAACATTGTGAAAATCCTAAGTCAGCCGTAAGATATTTACTAATTCACAATTGATAGGAAAAATATCACCTGATAAACTTTTGCATAAACTGGGTTGCTATGTTTTGGTAGGTATTCAATTTCAAAAAGGAGCTTTGAATCTTTAATTGGCTGCAGGCTTTGATGACCAGGGTCATTCTTTTCACTTATGCTATCTGACTGGCTATCTGAAAAGGAAACACAGATGAACCTGTTTCATGTTAGAATAAAACTATAGCTAAAAAGACCTGATGAGAGCAAATATGAAGTAACATACAGCTGAACAAGTGTAAAGTCAGAAATCGAATTAGAGAAAACACTAATACAGAGCCTCTGAACTTCATCAAGCTTTGTTGTACATCAAGCAAGCATGTATAGTATTCCTACCAAATCTACAAACACGCAGGTCGTCTGCATACATGCCTGCTAAAAGAAGTACAAAGACCTAATAACGTAAACAGAAAATGCGATATATATATATATATATATATATATATATATATATATATATAATATATATATATATATATATATATATATATATATATATATATATATATATACACTCCCTCGTCAAAAGTGCTGGAACGATAACATCAGAATGGCGGCCTAAGTTTCCTATTCTGTTCGTAAATAAAATTTTATCCTTACTTTTTCGCGCGAAATGGGCCCTGTCACGATATCAAATGACCATAAACAATGCAGAATTCTTTACACTTTCTGCTTAACTAGTTTGCTGGCTATCATTTACGGAGTATATTCTGTAATTCGTCATCAAACAAGCATGGCAAAGTCTCGAGAAATAGGTGAATGTGAAAGAGCAGCAATATTTCATTTGAGAGTAGCTGGAAACTCATTTGCTGAAATTGCCAAAAAAAGTAGGTTGCACGAAGTCAAGAGCATACAGAAGTATGCAAAAGCATGAAAAAACTGGTTCTCTACTATGAAGTAAAAAAAATGGTAGTAAAAAAACCAAGAGTAATCCCTCATAGAGGCAAAAGAATCGTAACACAAACTTTCAAAACGTCTCGCTTCCCCATATTCAATGAAATAAAAGACGAGATAGACAAGAGCTTTCCTGCAGAAAATTTATCAAAAAGCACCATTATAAGAGTAGTTTCAAAGAATGACATACATAGAATCCATAAGCAAAAACGGTACATTTCAGAAATAAATCGTACATACCGTATGAAATGGGCTAAGACAATGAAGGAATGGCCTTTATCTTATTGGGATGATTTATATTTCTGAAGAATGCAGATTTTCTTTGTTAAATGATTCCGGGGTCCGAAGAGTATGGAGAACTGATTGTAAAGCAGACAATCCAGAATTCTGTGTGCCAGCTTTCACAAGAGGAGTTTCAGTTATGGTTTGGGATGCATAGGGCCTAATGGAGTTGAAAACCTTGCACTTTGCGGAAAGTCTGTAAATTCAGAGTATTGTATACAAATTCTAAAGGAAAATCTTCCCGAAAGCATCGGAAAAGTCTATGGCGATGAGAACCAGCCCTTTATCTTTCAACAAGACAATGCTCCATGCCACAAAGCTACTTAAACATGTAGTTTTCTAAAAAGCAGTGGAATCCTCCAACTTCCCCGGCAATCTCAAAGCCATGATCTCAATATAATTGAAAATGTCTGGCAATACATGAAAAGTATGATTAGAAAAGATCCACCGAAGAACAAGCATCAACTCGTAAAAAAAATGTTTGAGATTTGGGCAGAACTTCCACGCGAATTAATAGCCAATTTGTACTCTTCAATTCCACGCCGTCTCCATGCTGTTCGTGCTAGTTGTGGCTATCCAACAAAATATTGACAATTTTGACTTGAAAGCGTGAAGCAACGGTTTCATTTATCTAAATTATTATAAATTATGCTCTATTTTATCATTAGTATAAATTAAGAGAAGTTTCGAATAATGGTTTTTGTTGTAGGTTTCGCCAAAAAAATAGTTATTTCAAAGCGCCTATGAAATTTGTGGCGTCAGTTTCCTTGCTCGTTCCAGCACTTTTGACGAGGAAGTGTATATATATATATATATATATATATATATATATATATATATATATATATATATATATATATATATATATATATATATATATATATATATATATATATATATATATATATATATATATATACCGTATATATATATATATATATATATATATATATATATATATATATATATATATATATATATATATATATATATATATATATATATATATATATATATATATATATATATAATAAATAAATATAGTAGGAAAATTTAAAACCTCAAGATGACTCGAAATAGATAAGATGTTGTTGACCTCAGAGAATAAAGCTCTTGGGCCAATAGTTGCGTATCAAAGAAATAAAAATCACCGTTCTTGAGTGGGGCTTCTTGTGTACTTCTGTTAGCAAGTTCTGATCCCCGGCCTCGAGTTTCCCTTCCCCGAATGGGAGGTACGTACATCTTCTGTTCGTCACGGTGCTTTAAAGTATCTGCTTTACTAACTCCTCTCTGTTTACGAGACTTCTGCTCCTGCTCATATTTGTCCCGATCAATCTGGTTGTTTACAATGAATTTAATAAAACCATGGTCCTTATCCAGCTTTGGCGCTGCCATTACTCAAAACATACAACAACAACAGCAGCAACAGCAACAACAACAACAACAGCAACAACAATAAAGCTGTCCACACTGCAGGCGGGAACGGGGAACTACTGATCTAAAACAAACAGATCATATCAGATCAGTGGCCGAAACAGGGAGGGAACCACGAGGGAACAGGGGGCCCACTCTCTCCAGTTCTCTTCAGACTTAGTTTTAAGTCTACTTGATGTCGAGAATAAAATGCTGAGAGAGGTACGGGAAAGCAACAGATATGCATTGCCTGCAAGCATTTCTTGACATCAATTCAGACTAGCTGTCAACATAGAATATTCAAAACCTGGAGATTTTGGATTTTCCCTTAAGAAAAACAAGGAAAAACCCAACAAGGAAAGAGACTGCTGGTGTGGTTAGCAGGAATCATATGAGCTTATTTTAGAGTGTAAAAAATTCAAGAAAGAAATTGAGAGGAACGGTGTGAAAGAGTGAATGGTAAGTGAAAGAAGCAAAGACCTAAGGAAAGCTACATAGTATATCAAAGCATATATAGGAAAGAGAGAAGAATAAGAAGGAGAGAAAAGTTGGTGAAGAGTCTCGCACACCAGGAATGATAGTGCTTGCTGGTCATAGGAAAGAGGGTGCTGAGAAAGATTCAAAGATTCAAACCAAAATTCTCTAAAAGCATAAACAAAACTGACAAAATTGTGCTTGGCAAACATATGCGTGGGAGGCATAGGGACTGGGATGGATACAGCCCTCCCACCCAGTTGGGCAGAATTTCCTTTCGTTCGGGCAATTTCTTCAGAACTCATTCGGGCAAAATATCAGCGAATCGGGCATTCAGTTTGCAGCCCCCTATATTTAAAACCCCCCTACGCCCATGTTAACCGTGAGTCTCCCAATGATACCAGGAGAGTTGACAGGTCTGTCATCTGTGTACTAAGCTTGGCGTCCATTCAGTGATAAGCCCCGTTCAAGCTAATGCAAAATTTTCACAGAGCAGCGGGCAAAACTTACACACCTTTGCGCTGCTGGATGTAGCGTGGTCCAACGAACCAGCATGAGAATCATCCCAGTATTGCTTTGACTGAAAATGACATACGACATACGCAAACCTTTGAGTTCCAGCCAATCAGCTGTGTTGATATTGTATATGACATCAACCCAGATAGTTCAATGAAATCCGTTACAAGCTTTACGTCTATAGCACAGTATATTCTGTATACACTAGTGGAACACTCTCAGTTCAAATGATAAAGATAAAGTTACAGGAATGTATCATACTCTAATAGCAGGATATTTTAACTCAATGCTCCTTTTCTGTGAGTTCCCTGATCTTCTTAAGGCGGTATATATATCTGCAATTCACAAAGGTTCTGACCCCACCTCTAGAATTAACTATAAGCCTATTAGTGCACCCTCAGCAATATCAAAGATATTTGAACGCTTGTTAGAAAAATAGATCGTAGCAAAATATCAAATATGTTGTGCACTTATAGAAAAAAGTATAGTGCTGAGCATGCAATCATTAGGGTAACTGAGAAAATACACAAGACTTTAGATTCGAAAGATGTTGCGGTTATGATCTCTATGGATCTGTCAAAGGCATTTGATTGCAGGCCACATGATCTGCTCATTGTAAAATTAAATGCATATGGTTTTGGGGCACAGAGTGTAAGGCTAATTGCAAATTATCTCTCGAATAGGAGGCAAAGAGTAAAAGTAGGTAAGACTTACAGTAGTTGGCTGGAACATAGACAGGTGTACCTCAAGGCTCTGTGCTAGGCTCATTAATCTTTAATATTCTCATTTATGATTTCATTTACATCATTAAGCAGTCGGAGGTATGCAATTTTGCAGATGATAATTCCATTTTCTCTAGTGGCAATTCTTTTGAAGTTGTTGCCTCAAATCTTGAAGAATACATGTCTAAATCGGTGTCTTGGGCAAATCAAATGGTTGTGAATCTATCCAAATTTCAAGTTATATTATTTAGCTTAGATTCCAATGAAAACTCAGTTCTGCAGGTAGGCGGATGCTCCATTGATGTTTCCAATAGTGTATCTCTATTAGGGGTAACAGTTGATTTTAAATTAAAGTTTAACCAGCATGTCTTCCAAATTTGTCAACAAAGCTAGCAGCAAAATTAGTGCCTTTTTTGGGTTTCAAAGTACCTTGATGAGAAACAATCGCTTACCCTCTACAGCTCATTTATATAACATCTCAGCTTAATTATTGTTCATTAATATGGGTGCTTTGTGGAAAAGCTGCCAATAAAGACCTACACCACACTCACAAGAGAGCACTTCGAATTCTACGAAATGACTATTCTTCTTCATTAGAAGAACTTCTAAGAAAATCAAATGAATGCACAATTCATACAAAAGTTTGGAAAATTTAATAATTGAGTTTTATAAATGTATTAACAGTGCAAACCCATCTGTTATGTGGAACATGCTTCATGAAAAGAGTGCTCAATTTAATCTACAATCAAAGAACCTGTTATTGTTGCCTCAAATTAACAATAATAGATCTGGAAATTGTAGTATAGTCTCTCGGGGCAGCATCTTATGGAACTACCTTCCGAATTTCATTAAAAGCAAAACTTCCTTCTGCGTTTCTAAGAAAAGCATTAAAAGTTTGAGTGGAAGGGACTGCAACTGCAAAGTTTGTAAATAGTGAAGACTTAATATTCATCCTGTAATCCTCGTTCTCTCTATTTTGACAATTTCTTTGTATTTTTCATTTTTTAAACCCTTTCTCTGTATTTTAGAGTATGTTGCTGTAAATAGTTGGTGTACATTAGTTTCATGTATAACAGCTACCGTATTTACTCTAATAGTCCCGCTGCGGGATTAGCGATTCCAGCTAGGAAAAAAGGCGGGATTATTAGAGATGCGGGTGTATTGGAGAGGCGGGATTTTTTTTCAATGACTTGAAGTCGAGTTTGAGGATACCGTATCAGCAAAAAAGGTCTTAAAAATGATTGTGGCAAATCAGAGTAAAAAACATACAATTTGAAGAAGGTTCAAATGACAAAATTTTTCAAAAAATAACAAAACCAAAGCATTACGTCAAGAGTCTCAGTTTTAGCAACCGTGATCATAGCCGATGACGTTACGCTAAGAACCAAAATTTGAACATTTACGCCAGTGAATAAATTAATTTCAAAATAATTTATACAGCAGCCCCGCGTGCGGGATTACTGGAGAGGCGAGATTATTTTTCAATCTGTGAAATAAGGGCGGGATTACTAGAGAGGCAGGAATAAAAGAGAAGCGGGAATATTAGAGTATATACGGTATGTAAAATCCAACCGTAAACTATGTCATATATATTATAACATCTCTGCAAACATTCCTTAAGCTATGTGGGTGCATGCACAGCGCTCCATAGGAATCTAAACTTTCGCGCTAAATATATTGCAAGCAGGAGGCCTACTTTTGACTACAATTGCAAACTTCCATCATGCATAGAAACTAAAAGTAGTAGAACTTGATTCATACAGGTCCATGCTTCCTACGTCCTTGTGTTCCTTTTCCTCGTCTACCTAGGGAGTTTTCTTTAAAACTGCTGGCCATTGTCCTTGACTTAAGCGTAGTATCTTTATCATTTTTCCCATCCTTCAAATTTAAAGTCCCTTGATTTTTGTATTCAAAATATATTAGCTGGATATTCGTTTCTGAGAGTGAATGCCAATACTGAACTTTGGAAGTTTGTAAAAGGACGCGAGACAGGCCAAAGCCACGAGAAGACATGGAGTGCGCCAGCTTAATGGCTTGTGCAACATTTTGATTCCCACCGAACAGCACAGAGCAGCACCGAGCACGGCCCAACAAGTGGTTAAACGAATACAACATTTCATTGAACAGGAATGTTCGGGGCTGCTAGGTGAAAATTTCCATTTATTTGACCAGAGCCTTACAAATAAAAACAGTTTGAATTCACCCGTATCTGTATGAAACACCTACCAAAGGGTTCAAGAATCAGAGCATAAACTTGAATGCTTCCATATCATTTGCTAGAGGGCTTAGTATGGAAACCAGTGAGAATGAATTTCATAAACTTTGGAATGCTGCTGACGTCGAGTAGCAGCTATACAGCTTTTGAACCCATAATGAACTTGAAGATATATTGTCATCATTACCTGCCTGGAGTTTAGTTAGCACAGATGAGCATATACCAAAATAGAATACAGCACAAAATTACTTCGTTTGTCTCAACCTAACATTAATGCAAAAACAAGTTAATTACATACATTCTACAACGAACCAGCTGTTCACATTCAGGGGAGAAGTAAGTACAATATCTGACACCCTGTTGAACAGCAAGGACATAAGTTCAATATCAAAAAGCACTGGCTCATCAAACAATTATTGCAAGATATCTTGTGGAACTAAGGGTTCATTCACCTGTTACGTAATGCCAAATTTACCGTTTTTGAGACTCTCCCTCCTTCCCTCATAACGCTCCGTAGTATAGCCCTACATATGAATTAAACAATAGCATAACAAATCAAGGTACCTTCCCTCTCCGCTAGAGGCGTTTCGTAAATGGTGAATAGTGACTAATAGCGATAGAAATAGCAAAAGAGTTTTCGTAAAATGGGAAAACCTCTGCAAATTAAGCACTACAACAGTTTACTTTCTAACATTTCGCATTTTAGAATTTCACATTAAAATGAAAATGCGATGAAGCTGTAGAAAGAGAAAGTGAAGGAAGATTTCAAGTTGCTCTCACTACAGCAGAGAAGTTCCTGGTATTGAGTGGCAGCTCATATCAGACAATAGTACTCTCTTTCCATTCCACAGAATCTAGCAGAGAAGTTTCGGGTATTCAGCTGTAGCTCATATCAGATAAGAGTACCCATTTTCTAATCCACAGAATCTAGTAAAAATTACACTGTGAATTGAAGCCATCGTGGAACAATTACAAATGTATAATATGATCTTCATAGGCAACGCAGTCAATTATATAAACAGCTCTGTTGGTTGTTCCCAGCACATACGTATATTTATAAAGAGCCACATTTTAAAGGAAACTATGTGCAGAAGGCCAAAATATTTAAGGGAATAATACCACTAAACACAAAATCCCCGAGGAGCATTTTAATTTCGAATGTTTCTGTCAATGCAGAAATCCAGAATTAGGAAGCCAGTCCTATTCATCGTAGTCAAAATTGGGTGAATCGTGCGTAATCCAAGTAGCAGTGTTTCATAGAAGGGCTTAAGTTGAAACTTATAATCTCTAGAGTATCCTGCCGTAATACTTCGTACCACCTAAAATATCTACTAATCACTAGGTATGTAGTGAAATTAAGGAACGACTAAGCAATTTTTAGTGCTACAATGTGGTAAAAAGAGGTCAAAGGAAATTTTAGGGACTAGGTCTTGTGCTAGGTGTCATACAAAAAAAGTGTAGGGAAAAATTGACTGCCATTCTCGTCATAAAGAATGAACCACCGGCTTGAGAGTTGAAAGTATTGAATGCTGTAGTTCTACCAGTAAACAGGCAGATTTTCCCCGTGAAGCACTTTAAGAACACTCAAATGCTCATCTCCGTTAGTAAACAGCCATTATGAATTACAAAGTAATAAAATGGCCACTATGACTGCATTCAGTACAGCATTTGGCAACATGTCCATTGCTCCACCACAGCGACTATTGTTTTCCTGAAATCCAAGACGGAATTAGGTACACGTTTAGATACTAGCAAAACACATCAGTTCGAGGCTAAGTCAACTTTTCTCCTTGTTAATGCATTAAACATGATTGACACATAGACGCAATAAGCATATTTAATATTTCATACGTTTTACTAAGAGGGAAGGTAGTCCCTCAGCGCGAGTGTCGATTTTCTAGGGGCCTGCCCATTAAAAGGAGATGCTAAATCTAAACTACCGATGCCTCTTATCAAGAGATGTATTGTACATAAAATTCAGATTAAAAAGGATAACTAGTGAATATACCAATTGAAAAAAGAAAAACAATACGAAAGTAAACTAGTTTTTGAATGAGATTACTCAAGCATACATCAAGATTTCAGCAACAAAATACTAGGAAAATTCAAAAGAGATTCCATTAGTTCGTGTGTATTAGCAACATATATGACAAATGCAGCAGAGCTAGACTTCAAGGCTCCATCTCACTCCACCTAAGTCGAATTACCTCCAATACAGCAAGTCCCACAAGGTGTTTGCCACTAATTGGTTTCCATAGAGTTGAAGAGTGTCGGAATATGTCGTAGATTTTGCAAGAATTATGCTACGCAACACATTGTGGTATTTCATTTCATTTTCATTTCAGATATTTATGGACAAATGGAAGCTGCTGAACTGAAATGACGCGATACCCTATGACACATTCTACAACCCATTTCGCAAAGACAAGTCATTTCTTTATTCGTAAATTTTGGCACCGAGTAAAAATTATGTAATGCTTCCCAACTAATGGAAAAGTTCTGTATCACATTTTTGTCAGCAAAATTCTGTGACACATTGCAACGCTCTGTGCAGTCTGCGACACCTTTCAACTCAATGTAAACTGGGCCTGAGATTTGCTCCTATCGGTTAGCAAAAGATTGTAATGAACTCACATCATTAGGAGGATAGCAATATCTTGGCCTTTGTCGGATCTTTGTCTGATTGGATGGCTTTATGAAGATGGCTTGATTAAATATGATTGTAAAGTGTTAAGGACAAAATAACTTGAGAACAAATATCTCCCCTTACTATCATATATGAATCAATACAAATATCAAGTCACAAAATGCATGAATTAGAGGAGTTTGGAATACAGTGAAGAAGACTGTATTCGTAATACTGCCAACAGCTGCAAACAGTACAAGATTAAGAGTTACAACAAAGACGATAAAATACGTTAACAATAGTGAGAACAACCATTGCCTAGGAGGTCCAGATAAGGAAGAACACAGGTCAAATAATACAGCATAGAATGCTTGCTTTGCCAGTTGTGACATTCGACATTTGAAGTTAAAATTAATTGAAGAATATAAAAATATAATAGAATAGATCTCTGTATCACTTGATGAGTATATAGGCAAAAAGGAGCAAGAATATCAAAGTCAACTTATTGCAAAGCAATCTGCTACGTGCCCATGTTACACCAATATATGAATAGTATATTGTAGATGTGGAGAGACGCATTTTGGATAGCTTGAAAAACTCCAAGTTGAAAAGGATATTCTCTTTAGACACACCCGGTATGCCAGGTAACTCGTTACTGTGCACACTATTTTGCTGGCATTTACCACACGTGCTTTCTATTGCCAATAGGAACAAATTCGTCTTTTCAATTCTCGATACTGCGAACGTTCTAAAAGAGAGATGTAAATTCATGTAAATACAGCGGAGTTAGAAGGAATTAAAATGAAAATGTGAGAGAATAACTGACCCGGGCGGGATTTGAGCCCCCGAGCGAGATATGGATGCAAAATAGTAAGGGTTAGTGGCATGAACTTGGTGCACTTGGCCTCAGTGCAGATACACTAGTGAGAACTTTGATTCATCTATCTAGATATCACTAATTCTACGATTTGTTATTGAAAGAAAAGCAATAGAAGTGATGATTCTATCTATATAATTCTATCTTGAAACACATAGTGATATATAGCTCTATGTGAACAAAAAACAAGCTGTATTTTGATTAACAAGCAGCTTAGGAGACTTTCCAAAGAAGTGGATGAGAAGAGTGATGATTTCAAAACAAGTCAAGTAAGAGAGGCAGATCTCAATGTTGTCAGGCTAAACTAAATCGCCTTCCAATTAACCGCGTCGATTGGCTGTTCCGAAACAATAGCCTTCAAGTTCGCTTTTCGTGATAGGAGTAGTTAGATCCACAACTGTTCAAGTAATTTTGTAGGTTCATTTGCATCATTACGAGTGTGGGAGTGTTGCATCCTCCAATAGCAATTTGGTAGAAAATTGCAGGTAAATTTTGTGTATAAGGAGAACCAATTTAGGTAGTATGCCTGTGTCCCGACTTAACACTCGCTTTCTTGCTCATCTAGTACTAAATTTAATTCCATCATTCTGATATCTTGTCCTGCTTCGCTCTCAGTCTTGTTTTCTTTTATTTTTGTAACTTTTCTTGTCTTTAACTTAGCTATTACATAGTAACTTAGTTCTGTTGCTCGTTGTCATCTCCTTTCATTTGTATTGACAATAGGAAACATTAGATCTAGTTCTCCCATGCATATCATACATTTTGTTTGTCATTTTCTATCTAGAGAGGGTGTATTTCTATATAAGATGGGTGTTCCCTTAAGCTCTAAAGGGCGTGGGCCTAAAAACTTCACGGGTGCTTCGTTCCCAGACTTCATTCTTCCTTCCCTGCTTACTTCTTCATGAAGACTTGAGCTACTATGTAATGTTTGTGCAAGCAATGTATATTACAAGTATGTTTTGCCACCTTCTTGAAAAATCTCGGCAAAGATATCAAAAAACTATGTATGAGAACGAAAGTATTAGCATTTTAGATTTAATTCATCGGTTCAAATCACTTAATTTAGCAATTAAGTTCTAAAGGTAAATAAGGCCTCTTGCATTTAGTCGTTTTCATGCATTAACGGCCTTTATCAGGTAAGTTAACAGTCTTAATCCCCCCCCCCCCCCCAGAGAGGACTGCTTCGTGGAGTCACTGGTTATGTATTAAATTCTGGGGAGTGTCAGTCCGAAGCATTTTCAGTTCTGAATGTTACTTCAAAGAGATATGGCGATAGCCGTGCAACTGTGGACCTTATGGTAACTGAAAAGGAGAACACATAGGAATAATTCATAAAGGTATGATAGGAACCCATCAATGCAGCTGATAAAAAGTTCAGCTGGGCACGAAGCCCTTACGCACCCCTTCAAAGCACCCCTTACAAGCACCAAGAAACAATTGCAATTGTTAGGACATATCGCAAGCAAAATTTGCTATTCTCCAGAAATAAAATAATTTCATCTTCCTGCAGACAATCAGTAATAAACTAACCGTATACATGAATCTCGGCCGCAAGTTGCGTTCCCTAGAAAAAGAACAATATTTTATACCAGGCTCCTCTTCATTAAAAAAATTAGTGTGATCATTAAAGCATCATTCATTGCTATTGGGATCCCTCTCAGGTTCGGGAGCCGGAAAATTTGCCCCCTTACCTCGCTCTCTTGGCGTCCCTGCCGGCAAAATGAAAACGATAGACTAGCTTCATTGACATCGATAAACAATGTTCCTACATGTAGATTTTGAAAAATCTACATCTACAAATAATATTATATTAATGTTTGCAGATGAATGACGAGGTGATGACATGAATTGTAATATACATGGAAAAGTATCGCATCATGCACAATAATCCCTTGACAACTAGTAATGTTATATTCTGTGTATTTTCCACTAGTCAAATCGGTGACTGAATACCATTTGCTGCATTAAGAAATAACTTAATAGATTTCAATCCCTTTGTGCATAGCTGGAATGTATTAACTTAGATCCAAGTATCTTACAATGTTGGCCTAAAGTAGGCCAAGATTTCCAACTTTAACCTGGACCAAGGCATTGATTATCGATGATTGTGCTTTCTGCCTGAATGGTAAACATCTAGTTGGTATGATAAAATTTAGTGCGGAAAGGGTCGCCCTAAGAAAAGTATTGTCTTGTTGCAATTAGTTTCATATGAAGTGAAGCAAAATAGCTCTTACCTTGAAATGCCAATTTTGTTTTTTCTAAATCAGCAAGGTACATCACTGTGTCTCTTACACAATTAATATACTTTACGTTGCTCTGTGCTGCAGAAGCTAAGAAGGAAAAAAGATGGGCATCAAAATTTCTTCTTAGTTTGCTATGAAAAAGGCCAATTGACCCATAAATAGTAGACATGACCAGTTTATTACCAAAGAAAACAATTTGCTTTGATTACAATGATCAATAAACCATAGTTGAACATAAGAAAACACCTTAATACCTTCAAAGAACACTTTTATGTAACCTAAGAATTTTATTTCATATATTGTTAGATGAACAAAATTACATGTGACAATCATCAGTGTAATTGTTCTGTCTTAAAATTCAAAGAATGTGCTTGTAATTTATGACATTCAGAGTTCGCGCCAAACCTGGGCATCACACTACCTCTGGGCTACATACGACCCTTTGGTCGACTCTGACCGGCCCTGTGGCTAAAGTTCAATTTTTAAGTTCACTTTATGCATGCACTAAAGCTTACTTTATTTAGAAGTTGTTTTGAAATTCATGTGCATTAGATATGCAATAATTATTATTTAGAATCGTGCTCAGCTTTGTGGCTGGACGCTCCATTTACTCTTCTGCTTCTCATGTATCCCCATAGCAAAAATAATACCCCCAGCCTAGTATGTGCTATCCATTTTAATCAGTTTATAAAAATCAAGACATCTTTGGGAGGTAGTATTGAAGAAATAAAATAAAGCAGCTTAACATCAAATTTTGACTCACTCTGTTGGACATCTTGACTGAATAAGCTGTAAGAGATGATAAATCAGCATCAGGTATGGAAAAACTGATTATACATATATCTATATATCTGGCATGAAATAATTGCATAATCCAAACGAAAGAATATCAGTTAGATCAAAATGAATTTTAAATATTCATTAAATGATCCAATGCTCTCTCAAAAACATTCATTAACCATGAAGCAACTTTAAGAAGATGATGTATACTTTGCTTCATTAACAAATCAATATCAAGTCATACCTGTATATGGTGAATTTCGACAATAATCTAGAACAAAAGATAATATGAAACAATAGTGGAAAAATTACGACTCCTTGGGTACTAACTTAATGAAGCTCTTTCCTTTATCTATAAGACACACATTTACAGAGCACCTCAAACCAGCTGTTTGATGCATTTGCGACTAGAGTACGTCTCTTCGTAGTAATTTACGAACCTAAAACATTTTAAACTCCTTCCATATGGTTTTGCTAACCAATAGGTAGATGACTTCTGTGGCCATGCAGTTAACAAGATGGTTCTAGTACGTTCTTGGTCACAAATTAAGGACTACATCATCTGGGATGAAGCGATAAACCCGACTATTTGAGTACAACTCTGTCTGGCTGAATCTACTCGGGGATGTATTGCCTACAAGTACTGCATAAAATTCCGATTCTATCCTCAAAAGCGTAAAAATAATAATAATCATCATCATCACCATAATAATAAATGCTTTTTCTAAGTTGGCTATGCTATTTAGCAATGAGCTAATTAAAGCCAACTATACAAAATATTAAAGTCTAATTAAAACTAAAACTAATTACATGAAACCTAGCTTAGGAACAAAATTTTCGCATAATCTACAGCTGCAATCAATGTTTCTAATTAATTTAATCTTTTCCTTGAATATCTCTAGTGGTTAGGACTCTTTGATTTCAATTGGTAGTGTCTACTATAATTTTTTCAAATAAACCTAATGGTGTTTTTGCCATGCAAAGTTGTCCTAGCTTTGGGCAAGGTAAGGGTGTTGTTTTCATGAAAGTTATATGGTACATCTTTTGCCACTAATACTTGTGTCATAAAAGTTGGGTATAAGTTACTTGCTGTTCTATAGATTTCAGTCAGGAGCAGCTACAGAATTCTCTGGTGAACAGATACTGAGTCACTTCTACTAAGCAGTTGTTGAGAACTAGAAGTACTATCTTTGTGCATGATTCTTGGCGCTCTTTCATGAATCTTGTTGATCTTATTATTCGATACCCCGTCATGAAACATCCACACAAGTGGGCAATAACTAAAGTGTGACATCATCATGAAAATGGACATTGTTAATTCTAACTGTGGCTTATCCATACATGTCGATATACGTGCTAATGCATGTAGTTTCTGGCTTACATTTCTACAGACTATTGAAGTGACTCTTGAAAGTTAGTTTTTTTATCAATTGTCACTCCAAGGAGCTTCTCTTCCCAACTTTCTTTTATCAAAGATCTAGAAATATTTACAGTTGCTTCAGCACCTTTATTTCAGAGCACAAGTAGATGGCTTTTATAATCATTCATTTTCATATAGTTATGCGCATACCAATTAGATAGCAGAGATGCATCTTTTCTAGTGATTTCAATATAGGATCTAATTCTGTACCACATACAAAGATTGCAGTATCGCCCTCGGTATCGTCTGCATAATTACAGATCTCAGTATCCTTCACCAGGTAAAAGAAGTCATTAATTCATATATTGAATAAGAGATGTCTCAGTACAGACCCTTGGGGAACAACTAAAGGAGCATTTTTCAGAGTGCTGAATGAGTCGTTTATTTTACTCGTTGCTGTCTCTCAGTTAGATAACTGTGGATATGTTTCAAAGCTGTTCGATTAAAGCCGTATGCATGTAGCTCAGCAATTATCAACTCATGATTTAAGCAATCAAAAGCCTTAGAGAGGTCCATCAGTATTGCTCCTATGAATCCTTTGTTGTTCAGAAACTGACTTACACTTCTCAAGAAATCTGACAAGAGCCTGTTGTGTACTGTAGACTTTCAAAATCCACATAGATACAGAGATAAGAAGGACTCTGAATAAGCTATAACTTGCTCAAACATTAATCACTCTAAAATTTTACAAATTGCAGATAGGATTGTTATTGGACGATAATTGCTTTTTGCTGTCTGGTCATTTGCATTGTATACAGGTGTTACCTCACCTATCTTAAGTTCAAGAGGAAAAATTCCATTAATGGCACTGCCATTGAAGAGCTTTTGAATCATATTTGTAAATATGTCCTTTAAAATTGTTCCAGGGATACTGCCTATAGGGGTAGCACTATATAAACATACATTAGTGCATGCGGGAAGATTTTGAACAGTGAAGTATTTTTAATGGCATCTTGGTTAAAGAGGTACGAAGTGTCCAGGCACCTTGCAAAAGAGTATTGAGGCGGCTTATAGAGAAATATGAATAGCTATATACCTAAACAACGCTATGCCTATTCTGCAAATAATGTTAACCTCAAATAAAATTATTTATCTTTCCTTTGACAGCAAATTGAAATTTACACTTACCCAATCGTCGTGGCCACTATCCATGAGAACAGACTTATAATTGAAGTGTATGTCTAGATGGGTAGATTACGAGAAATAAGGTGAGCAATATAGATCATCTAAAAATACACGAATGGTTAGTACTTTGCAGTGGAATGACACTCGTACGATGTTCTACATGTGTGAAAGAAGATAGCTTTTGAAACTGAAACAACCACGCACGATGATTGGGTGTATGGACAAGACGATATATCATATGATTGGCAAGATATTTATGAATGGTGATAGGATATATGGATATGGCGATATCTACTATGATTGATTTGATTTTGATTGACATATGATAAGTCCTATCGGAACTTACGTCTACAATCCTACTTGCACCACTACCTTCACCTTCGATCAGTTTGCATGATGCTTGGTGGTCTGGTAAGCTTATTCTAGCAATAAAGAAGAGCCCAGTGGTAAATAATTTATCAAATAATTGTAGGAACTTATGATAACTACCAGAAGGAAAATTACCAACAGGTTCTGGTTTCAAAGATAGCTTCGAAATCATAGGAAACAGCAATCAATCTCTCAATCTCATGGGATCACAAGTCTTCTCTTAACGTTCAAATTTTCACGATACTTCAAGGTATACATTATGATTACTGGCCTTTTTACAATAGTGAGGAGTATTCCCATAACACGTGACAACACACATGAGGAGGCTTGGGTTATATATATGGGACTCAATATATATATATATATATATATATATATATATATATATATATATATATATATATATCAATCCACGTGGAGATCAGTGTGTTTTTACGTGACATGCCAGGTGTTGTGTCTACTATTCTATTACGAGATTTCGAAATCACTTGGATTAATTCCTGGCGATTTTGACAAATGCAGCTGATTTCCTGATTAAATCAGGCCTGCGTCTTATTCAAGTCGTTTTGCTGAGGTCCACAAAATGTATTAAAGCTTCTAAGCTTTTCATTTATATGATTCAGCTGTTGATTTTTGCAGATTATAAAAGCATGAATTTAAGTCAAAACAATAATCTCTGTATCTTCTGATCTTGCAGCCAGGAGCGATTTGAGAGATTCAAATTTTTAAGAATTCATCAAATTTAGAAGTAATGGATTAGGAACTCTTTTGTATTTCTTATATTATGACTCAATATTGAAGACATTACGGAAAAGCGAAACAAAGATTGAAATAGAAAAGCTAATAATCCAATCACTGAAAGGAGACTATACATATGAAGCAGGACATACACTGAGTAAACTCCTTGCTGGCCAATAGAGTCGTTTACAATCAATTTTGACATAACCTTCGGATCAACTGTTCCAAAGAATTTACCAACCTGAAAGAAGATATTTACACTAAACGCTTGAAGATGTATGTTAGTTTGGTAGGTGCAATATGGGTTTGACAAAAACTGAGCATAAACTTTTATAACTGAGAATAAGAAAAAGTACATCAAGATACGTTGACATGAAGCTCTATCTCTACAATGTAAGGATTGAGAAGGAGGTGATTGATTGATTAATTGATTGATTGATTGACTGATTAGTCGTTAACTTTTTTGTATTAAGCATATAGAAACTGAGCTTCTCAATTGATACTCTCTTTATTTTCCAGATAGCATGAAGATCAGCATAAATCATACAATTCATAGTATTTTTAGAAAGCTAGGCCAGCCGAAATTGGATGGAATCATAAAATTAGAGAATGTTTACTCTTAATATGCAATGTATAGTCAGGAGAATTTAGGTTTCCATATGATGTTCTGCAATTTGACAAAATTGTAAGTTATACAAGATTCTTACATCCTGGGGCTCATTAGAACCAACGATAAATCCGTTCTCATCCAGCAAGTAACAGTATAGACCTTCAATCTAAAAGGTGGGGATAAGGGAGATTACAGAATAATTAGCAGTGATAGGCCGACTATTTCAAACATAAATCAAACAGAAGCGTATCACATATACAATCTTGAGTCTTCCAACAAAATCCAGAGGTATGAGAAGTTTTTCAAACAAAATATTGCGAAATTTATGTTGTACAACTGATCACACCCGTATCGTCGTTAATACTTGTATCACTAATCACACTACCACTGATAAAAGCGACACCGATTAAAGCGATTAAAGTGATGATACTTATGGTTAGAGCCGTACAACTGATCACACTCGTGTCGTTGTTAATACTTGTATCACTGATTATGTTTATATAAATTATCAAATTGTTTCTGATCGCAGTATTATTGATCATATCGTCTTAAAACTAATCATATTCGCATCATTGACGATACTCATATTAACCAATCTTGCCTTTATCACTGATCACATTCGCACCACTAAGCATAGGATGAACGATCAAAGTAGTACTGATCATTGGTTATACATCTATCACACCACTAAAAGGCAGTATTCAACCCTTCAAGGAAGTATCAGACTATTTAGGGTATCAAGGCACTAGCATGAAATAACCACCTTGTTCTTCTGGGTCCTATCGCAAGTAAGCCTTGCGTCACAATAAACTTCTTTTTCGTTGTTGAGACACCACTTAGTTTGCTCTACAAAGTACTTTTCTGCAAATTGCGTGTAGTTCGCTTCTAGCCCAGTCACTGAAAAAAGAAATTATCGTACTATCGTCTTAATTAATTTGATCATTGCAAATGGCAAAGGCTGCTGCAACTTCACTAGAACTACTGATATTTCTGAACTATGCAGCTTTCAAGATCGCAAAATGTCATGTAAATTATGCAAATCACCTATCCTTTTAAGAGTTCTTAATCTTCAGATAAGATTAAGAATGTAACGAAAATGAGAAGATGGCAGCAAGAACTATAAATAAGATTTCAACTGAAATGGCATACATAGTAGAAAGAAATGATGGTTAACTGCTGCAGATTTTGAATACTAAGTTTCATATTTGGAAAAAACTGGCAACCTCAAAGTTTCTTCAAAATGTCATCACTGATAAAGAAGGGAAAACTACAAGAGAGAACTTGAACAAATTTTCAAGATTAAGAATGCACTAGCAATAAAATCATACCTGCGACCGTTATGTCTTGCTTTTTTAACCTAACTGGAGCGTATATTGACATTATTGGTGTATATTTACTCTTCTTGGATTCTTTGAAAAGAATAAAGAGAGAGAAAGGGTATAGGCTATTGCTCATTATATACACTTTCCTTAATGCTTTATTCCTTTTTAATCGTAAAAAGGATAACTGAGTTACAATGAGAGTTAACTGTAGGACAATAATCTAATGAATCTCAAGAATCTTAAGTTAATCCTGAGGGTTATAACCCAATGCATCTTTGTCGATAGTTACAGTAAGGCAATCTTCGTTATAACCCTGCGCAAGAGATGAATCCTCCTTTTTGTAGTGGCAATATCATATGACTGCATAATTGAATATTATTCTCATCTGTATTCTACAGATGGGTTCATATTGTCTCGAGTCTAGTGTGACTTAGGTACTCTTAGTTCATGAAGAGCCCATGAACATCTGCAAAAGCTGAAAAATTGAATAATGGAACTATTATTGCCATTACCTAATTATTGAGAATTAAACTGGTACGACAAGCAAACAGGTGGCCTTTAAAAATACTTCAATATCTCTCCCCTTCGAATGATGCTACATTGCTGAAAAAATACACGCTTGTATTAAGCCTGGAGTAAAGCTATTTATCCTAACAGCGTTCCTTCGACAACATCTTTAATGAAAAACAATGAAAATCAAATAATCACCTTGGTAGTATGGAACACTGAGTGTTAGTATGTTATTCGGCTGCTTAACAGCTCTGCCGTAGTAAGGCGTAATTGTCTTCAGAGTGCTGCTTACATTCGTATCAAGAGTTCCTCCTTCGGCCAAAGGTAATCTAGAATTCGAATACAACGGGTTATATAAAAAAGCTGATTGTATCTTATGATGTGCAAGATTTTGTAAAAGTCCCAAAAACTCATGCAGGAAAGAAATTACTGCTCTCTCACCTCTTATCAGCTGACCTTATCACACCAAAATGTGTCCTAACGAATACTTTGAAGACCTGCTGTCTAAAAAATACAAATAATTCCTTTTTGACAGGAGCCACTTCTGCATGTGTGTGTGTGTGTGTGTGTGTGTGTGTGTGTGTGTGTGTGTGTGTGTGTGTGTGTGTGTGTGTGTGTGTGTGTGTGTGTGTGTGTGTGTGTGTGTGTGTGTGTGTGTGTGTGTGTGTGTGTGTGTGTGTGTGTGATAATAAGTGTATAACTATCATATCGAAGCAAAGAAAAGATGCAGAGGATAAGCATATCTCTTTGCATGACTGTTTTGGGGATGGAGGGCTTAGCACTTTGACTACTGCGTGAAATACTACAGTAAATGGTACTTGGCTACTTTAGAACTAAAACTACTAAGTAAATATCATACTCTATTCTTTCATCTTCACGAGTTGCCCAGATGTTTGGCAGATTCTGAGTTACATTTGCGTCAATAAGCAGGCCACGAAGCATCCTTTCATCACCTGTAGCAAAAGAAAGTCTATGATTACATTCAATATTTGGAGGTAGCGATCAAAGACATGGAACCTATGGCTGTTTACTTACCTAGAGTTGGCTTTTAATATCTACTATTGAAATACTTAGTTTCCGATGTCCGTGCTCTATGATTTAAAAATGGACCATTTTTTTTATACAATGTTAATAATGAAACATATTGAGTAAAAGTATACTTCTTACTTACTTACTTATCGATTTATTCTAGCTTAATTCCATTTGTATCTAAAATTAACGATGAGGAAAAATGTATATATCAAACATATCGAGAAATGGATAAAAACTACTACTTTTTTGCATTGCTGGATTCGCACAATATGCCGACAAATTGAGCACATGGTACTTAAGAATTTAAGCAGGCAGATTTTGCTCAATCATTGGAGTCACGCAGATTTTGTTGGTCCCAAATAAACTCTATAGGAGCGGTCCTGGCTTTAGTATTGCATTGTATTAATATAAGCGAAACTATCATAGCAATAATGATAAAGATGAATATGAGTGATTGTACCTAATGAGAGATGTATTTTGAAGTTAAAATCTCAACAAGAGAATTACTTACAATAAATACTAATGTTCTTTCCCGAAATTGCATCATCCAATGTCCTTAGCATTGCATCCTTGAGGTTTGCCAGATTCCAAACTTTTGCGCAATACGGCCTAAAAGAAGGACGTTATCATATACCAACAGAAACAAAATTACTCACGCAGTATAACTTAACAAACAACTACATGCAATAATTACTGAACCTTAAAAGAAACTGGGTATGAACATGAATGTTAGCAAATTCCAAGTAAGCAAGTAAGCAAGTAAGTAAATAAATAAATAAATAAATAAATAAGTAAGTAACTAAGCAAGTAAATAAATAAATAAATAAGTAACTAAGCAAGTAAATAAATAAATAAATAAGTAACTAAGAAAGTAAACAAATAAATAAATAACTAAGCAAGTAAGTAAGTAAGTAGACAAATAATCTATGTATTCCATTACTAAAGGCAATCCGGTTCAAGCAACAGAGCAATGACAGGACAAATGCATATTTAAAAAACAAATAGCAAAAGAAATAGCAAGTAAGCAAATATTCTCGTAAGTAAGCAGGTAAGTAGGTAATTTACTAAGTAAGCTTTCATTCGATATTCATTCATCGATTATTAGCATTTAATATACAATAAAGATAGCCCAATTCTAAATAACAGAGCAATTAACGGGCAACCAAGTGTTTCAAACAGTAAAAACTAAAGTTACAGAAAGGCTTGAGGATAAGAAAAAATGGTTCTAGACTAAGTAGGGCCAGATAATTGTCGAATTTTTCTTTTGCTTTCTTCATTAGGCATATATCAGTAGTACAGCCTATCGCGATAACTGCAAACGTTTTATATTCACTAGACTTATAGCCAGTTATGATAACACAATGGCTAGTTAGTGGTCAAATGTAAACTCAAGAACGTACCATCCTTTAATCTCTTGCACTGACTGCAACGATGCTCTGCCTTTTGCATAAAGGAATATCAATGAAGGAGTTAAATAGACTTGAAGAGTCATAATTTGCTGTAAATAATAATTTGAGGTTTGATTTACGACGACAAGCTGTAAATTTAGCTTAACATTTCAGATGGTACAAGTTCTGCAGTTTTGTGTAGTAGGATAGACCATCTATCAACATTGTAGTAATGCACTTTTCCTTTTTACAAAAAACCTGACCCAAGGCAACGAAGTAAAAGCTTCTTAAATTTTTGGCCAAATTTCAGCTCTAACAGTTTCTTATAAGTTTCTTAATTTGATTAGCAAAATTGAAGTAAAAATAAAAACAAAACGTAAAACATTGTCATTTGTAGTGATCATAAGGCTTAGCAGATAAAACATGCCGCAGTAGAAACTTGTTAAATCGGTGGAGGAAAACAGGGTTTCCAAAACTGTGAAACATGGCACAGAAATCTCTAAAGTTTCTTAACTCTTCCGTTATATCTCTAAAAGTTTCTTAAGAATAAGGGTCTCTATTACCAGGCTTCTTATAAACTGGTTTCTTATAAAAAAATCGTGCATAGCCACAAAAGATAATCAAGGAATAATATAGCAACAAATTCCACAAAATTGAGAATGATGACTAATTCGTAAAGATCAATTACCTTGTGCGTAGTCAATCTTGGGTTTTATAATACTGTATCCATACCGTGGTGATGTTATACCAATGCTAGTAAGAGTCAAAATATGATACAAAAACCCCGAATGAAAGCACTTAAATTTCATCCGATGCAGCCCAATTACAGGAGGAGGTGCTTGTAAGGGAGAAGGAAGAATGACCTAGTTTTAACAAAAGAAGGGAGATGGGGAAAATCGCCAAAGTTGCTGAGACAGATGGGAAAAGTTATTAAACTTTCTAAGGAAGCGAGAGATTTAGATCACTATCCCCTGAATTTACAAGATGTATCTCTTGGCGACAGATGAAGTTTGCCCATAATGTTCTTCAATTAATACATCACGCCGACTTGGTTGTATTAAGTGAAGCTTATTTACAACAGCAAACATGTTTCTTGTTTTGGTTCCCATTATATGTTTATTGATAAAACTACGATCTCCTGCCAACGCTTCGATCAAAACAGAATCTATTCAAGAATGCTGAAGACTTCTCTTTTGTCCACAAACATGCGTATTTCAGTTTCTCAAGTGAGGGCATCATCAAAAGTACATTATTTGATATAGGAAATACAGTTGTAATATTGGATACCTGAAAGGGCTGCTATGCGTCTTGAAATAGTGATATTCCATCGTATGCTTTGAAACTCTTAACTGACAGAATAAACAAAGCTCCAATCAACTATCATCACTTCATCATAATACACTGTAGATTCCTGATATCCTAATGGTAGATCGTTAGAGGAAAATCCCATTTTTCCAAATAATGTAACATCTTACAATGCATCTGCTGTCCAGAAAAACACAATCATGTCTCCTAACTCAGATTAATATTCTCTCTATCCCAAATGTAACTCGTGAAAACTTCCTACATTGATTTGAGAGTGAATGCTAGAAAGCACCCTACAGTGGAGGGTGGGCTAAAGAGGATTGCACGACAGCAGATTGTATGATAAAGGTAACACTAAGTATGACAAAGTATTTAAAGACAGAACTCAATAGCTTTCATTGAAAGGTAGAACTTTTGGCACCTAGCATATTGCAGAAGCAGACGTACAACCTCTGGAATTGAAACGTAAGTACAAAAACAACTCACATCATCCTTAGTTTTGATGTATGTCTCAAATCTCCTCTTGCCTTTAGGATTTAGGATCATACTCTCACGAAGCTACAACGCAAGGCATTTGAAATGTCATTGACTAAGAGAAAGTTTGTTAATCGCCAAATGTAAACTTTGAACGGCGACTTTTCTATAACTACCGGAGCACAGCTGTTAGTCACTTCATGTTCTCTTGCTCTATCAACCTACAGTTGTCAGATTATATAGAAACTACAGTCGCAAACTGTCTTTGTGCAGGATTGTAAATGCCAAAATATTGACTGTCAGAAATTTTTCCTAGAGTTTTGAAATGTGCAAAATTGCACAATTGCTGCTAATCTGAATAACTCGAAAAATCGTTGGTATGTAATCTTTGCTGGCCGTCTAGTAAGTTCTTTAATAGCAAACTAAATTTTGTCGACAGCTTCCACAATCTTGTTAGAAATACACCGAAATTTACAGCCAAGCATAGTATGCCAAGTTTGATCATTGACTTGCCTGAAAGGATACACATAAACTTGGATCCATTTCTTGTAGAAAATGCAATGCTTAGCCTTTCAATGGCGATGAAACAATAGTGCTAAATTCAGTGAAACATAATAAAAATAATAACAGAAATAATAGCAATGCACCAATAGAGCGCTAAAATCTATATGCATATATTCTAAAGGTAAGAAGAATGTTATCTATATGTTCAAACAGTTAAAAAATAAATGTATTTTTAATCTTGTTTTGAAAGTATGGACACTCTGAGATCTTCTAATTTCAACCGGCAGTTTGTTCCAGAGTCTAGGGGATACAGTAGAAATGTTACGTAAACCAGGCCTAGTCATAAGGAAAGTTTATCACAGCATATTTTACTGAAAATTGGTGCATTGGGTAGGGCCCTTAGGAAATATTTCTGACAGCGTCCTTTATTTTCTGCTTTAATGTCAGTGGCACCAGTTTTCTACAAAGTTTAATCGACATTGATTAGTAATTATTATTGATTGAATATCGATTAGTGGTTGCTATTGATTGAACATTGATTAGTGATTGTTATTGATTGAACATTGATTAGTGATTGTTATTGATTGAATATTGATTAGTAATTGCTATTGATTGAATATTGATTAGTGATTGTTATTGATTGAATATTGATTAGTGATTGTTATTAATTGAATATTGATTAATGATTGCTATTGACTGAATATTGATTAGTGATTTTTATTGACTGAATATTGATTAGTGATTGTTATTGACTGAATATTAACTAGTGATTGTTAGTGATATCGCAAGTGATATCTTAATCAAAGCATCTTTTGTTACGTACGTCAAGTGAACACACTTCGGTGGGGCTAAGTGACTTTATCACTGTTGCACACTTCTACAGTTTATCACCGCACAACACCATTTTGTCACTTCACAAATTGGTTATCACTGCATAGTAAAACTAGGCATGATGTAAACTCAATGAGAATACCTCTTCAACGTCACTTTTATTGTTGACTGCAAACTCCAACTGATCTATATCCATATTTGGTTGTGGCCTCAACTTCTCGAGCTGAAAAAATTCATTTTTCAATTTCACTACCAATTCTCGGAAACCCTCAGAACAGTATTGGCAATAAAATTATTGAATTATAGGCTAAATTCATGGAGAGGTATAAAATTAACATAATACGAGAAAAGTCTGTTGGTGCTACAGAACTTCACTGTAGCTCGAAAAATTGGGAACATTCCTTAAGCATACTGAAAAGATTTTTTCCCTGACAAGTATCGGACAAAAAAAGCTTTTCAGTATGCTTAACGAACGTGTCCGCCTTTTCGAGCTACAGTGAAATGTACCTTAGCTTCGTTTATTCCGGGGTGTATGAGAATCAGTCCATTATTGTCATGAGCAAAGACGTATCCATTGTGCCCTATCTAAAAAGAAGAAACTGTTTAAGAGACACGGTTATCTTTCAACAAAGCAGTAATATTAGCTATATAGCCTCTGTAAATTATATAACGCACGGAGACTCGGAAAAAATTATGACAACAAATATTCCTTTATTACACCAAACTCTTATCTAGCTCTCTGATCTCATTCGTATTATTACCAAGCGAAGAGTAACAAAAATAACCGAACGTAACCTTCAGTTTTGGTACAAGTACCCTAACAGTAAAAAATACTCCTTTGGCCATTCTAGATTTCTATTCAACAATAATGATAATAATACAGTAATATGAGGTGTCCTAAAAACTACTACCGAATATCCCAGAGAGTAAAATATAATTGCTCTCCGCGCAACGGCCTATCGAATATACTCACCAATGGGAACTTTATGAATTCGTTCATATCTTTAACTGGTACATCAGTTGCCATGACCCCAAGAAGCTCTGAATCCTGATCAATTAAATACAGTAAAAACCCATATATAAGATCTTTCACTTACTAAGAACCTACAGCCTGAAATCTGCACATTTTGATATCAAGTAATTAGATCCTATTCATCCTGATATTCTAACTAGATTCTTATAAATGGTTTCATTCTCTATTCACTGAGAAGTAAACCCAGCCTTTTTGCCATTCAATCCAATTCAATGCTGCCCCAAAACACCTAGAAACATAACTATGATAGGCGGGGCCTGCAGGGACAAGATTGGTGTGAAATTGGCTAGGCCAAGAACAAACAGATTTGACTAAAATTAAAGGATCATAGATTCTTTGTGGCTATAATATTTCAATGCTAAACTATCCCATTTATGGCATTTTGTTTAGGACCCTGTGTTGAGAGCCTGCATACCAGTTACAAGATATGTCTCCCAAATAAGAACACAAGCAGGGCTCATTTCAAAATTTTAGGTTCTTATGTACGTAAGATAATATAACAGCTAAAACATAAGCTAAGGGCAACTAATTACAGAAGCGTAAATATACTATTAACTAAATACATGACAATTAAAAAACCCTAACCCATATATAAAAGTTTTGCAAATCCTTACGTTACAATTTAATTTCTGTTGGTAATGTTGCTCATACTCTTTGGCCCATGAATCCTACTGAATCTATATAATATTATGAGATTCTAGCTTTTGGTAGATTGAAAGTACTCGAGCATCTTAGCTGATATGGTAATGCCTGCTCCTCGGAAACTTTCCTCAGAAACGGATGTTTCAAGTAGTTGAACATAGAAATATAAGAACGTATTCCATGATGAAAACTGCATACAACTGACATTTCAACTCAGGATAGCATTACTTTTCTGTCAATAGAGTTAACGCAATACAAACGAGTTATAGACAAATAAGCCATTCAATCATCCAAGTCGTCAAAGAAATTACCGTTGTGTTTGAATTTCGGAAAACTGGAGTTGAACCAGTTGATACGAGTCCACTACCCTGGTAGACAACAAAACCCGATTCAAAAATAAAATTGACATAAATACTCTAGTGAAATTAACAAATACATAGTATAGAAGTTAAAACATCTATATTTTCATTGTGCCTGTATTCTAAAGTCCGTAAAAACGGCAGGATTTAGGGAAGTCAACGTGAAAGCGCGCTAAGATAACTGACCTGAGAGGGTCATCTGTTCGAGTCCCACTCTGGCCAGCTATTTCACTCTAATTTCCGAAGTTCCTTCAAGCAAGCTCTGCAGTTCCTTATCAATTATGCTAAGATAATTTCGAATAAATTCATTCCCTTTTACGCTTGGTATTCAGGCAACAATAATATCAAAAAACATTCTTAAAATCAATGTATCGCGTAAAGAAGCATTTTCATTTTTAGGCAACGAAAAGTTTACATAAAAGGCTCTACTACTCAATCTGCCCGCTCCTGTAGCATCAGGCTAATTAATTGTTAGGGAATGCCTTGGTAGGATCACAATCTACAACATCAACAGCTGTATTTGTGCGTGATTTAACTAATGAAACAGAGTATGGCTATTTGTCTTAGCATAATGCACAGGGATAGAATATAGCAGCCAATCCTTATGTACAGTAATCTAACATTCAAAAGAATTCTGGCCACGAGATGCTGTTCTTTGTACAAAGCGTATTATAACCTGTGTATGATTCCCATCGCAATGAAAGCATGAAACAGGTTATCATAAATTCTGGTGCTATCCATTCTGATAACAAACATTAATATAAGATCAATTAATATGGAGCTCTGAAGAGTAGCCTTAGCATATCTGCGCAGGAATACTAGGAATAAATCAATGTGAACAAATCAATGTGGACAAATTACCATGCAGATAGTAATAAGCATCCTCAATTGGTTGATTAGTTGAATCAAAGGGATTCATTTAATATTTATCATGCATTACGAAAGGAATGACTCATATGAATTACAATTAAACAAAGGAATACTACCGTTGCATCGACAAAAACACTTGTAAACATTGTTGGTTTTACAGCTTCAACACCAACTGGACGGCTTAAAACTCTGATATATGACTAAAGAAATTTAGAACAAGAGGGGTAAAATAAATTTAAAGAAGATTAGAAATTCAGCTTTAAAGGTATGAAAGCTGAGGATTAAGAAAGCAGATCTATAATGCAAGATGCGTTTTCATATTTTCATATTTTCATACCTTTATGCATTTTAAGTTGGTTGTTTGCAATAGTATTAAAATGCTAATTAAAACCAGTTTAACTACATCAGCTCATAAAAGACAAAAAATATCTAAAATGGCAAAAAGACAAAATACTGGTACCATATTCCGACTATATGCATATAATGCGCTTTCGAGGATATAATGATGGAAGGGTAATAAGATGGATTCAAATTGTAAAGCTATTGCTAATTCCTAACGTTCTGTAAATGCGTTACTATTCGTTGGAAGACAACCTCTATTCTACAGTGTTCTAACACACTCGTGTATTTCACAGTCAAATTTGGGAAAAGCCTGCGGGAATAAATTAGTACTCAAAGCTATTTTCTAACAGGTTATCGACTTCAAGGAGAGCTCAAAGTTCAATTCTAGCCTAGCCAGATACGCATAGATATTATAGCAGCGATATATTTATCTGGACATATTCGGCTATAGTTGTTCTAGCGCTTTCTTGCAATAAATGTACTATCGATAGAAAACGCGTAAGGTAAAACTCACAATTTTGATAAAAAAAAAATTAACTGATCGTAACCAACATTGCTAAAGTTTTCAGGTAATGCAAAGTAAAGCACAACAAATAAAGGTATAATGATTTACCGTTACTGTTTCCCACACAGTTCCTACGCTTGGAATTCGCAAAAAATATCCTAGGTGCAAGATTTTTGACATCAATAATGTACTGTTTATTGGATATTCGTAGTATTAATAAGTTTTAAAAAAAAGAGAAGAATACACAGAAAATTAAAATATTGAAGCTACGTATGCTGTTGTTCGCCTGATCTTATAATGCACAACCAGTATAGAATTTATATATATATATATATATATATATATGGATGATGTGGTACGAATGTATGCTACCTTTGTTTTTGCACGCCATATCCTTCAGTTCTTCAACTCGATATTGAGGGGGCCCAACAACAAAGGTAAACACTCTGATCTGTTGAAAATGAGATCGTTATGAGAATGATAGTTGGAAGGGATCATTTCCAGTTCTACAGTTAATCACAGCACTATTTTGCGCTACATCTTCGCGCTGCAGTGCGGCCTTCATTATATTCTGCTCAGTGGATATTCCAAAATACAGAATATTGGGAAAATTCCCCACCAGCGCTTTAAATCTCCCCACTAGTTAGCCCATACTTCCACAGTGGCAAACGCCCATTTGCTTAAAGTTGCTTCAAAACTAAATTTAAAATATCCATCGTATAATGCTCAGGTGTCGAATAATTGTTTCTTCCTTCGTCTCAATGCTTTCAATCAATGTCTGTTTGATTTTCTTGCACTGCACATCATCGAATTAGTTTATTAAGAGGTGCAAGTCTACGACAAATCCCCACGCCTCCCGGTTGCGACATACCTGAGTTTAAAATTCCCACCAGTAAAATCCCATAAAAGGTCCCCTGATTCTGCTAGCAAACTGCATGAACCCTCACATTCTAATCTCTCTCGTGGCTAATACAAGTATCATCTATCCTGGTCCCCCAAAGGTCAACGCTAGTAACTCATCTAAGTACTTGGCTACCCAATCATCTAGAACGGTCTAATTTAAACAGGTGCTTCAAATAATGTGATATAGCAATACATAGCCTTCAACTTTTGATTTCGATGTAAATGTATTTGAATAAAAACAGTTATTCTTGGAACCAGAGCCAATAGATACTAACAACTAACTGAGCAACACTTTTATGATCCATTGAGAAGCTCTAAAAGTTAAGAAAATTTCATGACTAAAATTGATACAACTTCATTTACCGCACCTGTTTATCTGCATTATACTTGTCAAAAATCTCCTTCTCATAACTCGCAGAGCCATCTGATAGAATCAGAAGAGCTTGCTGACATTGAGTTCCTTCGTTGTTGTCTTTTGCCTGTGTGAAAGTTGTGTGAAGGTTTATAACAATACTGCATAAATATGTACTTCCATATTATCAGTTTACATATCATATCTTATTCAAAGATTGATGAAGCCTTGTGTACAATGGTCTTCCTACTCTAAGGAAGAATGCGAAGTCTCAAGAATAACAAAGAGGATGACAAACTCAAGTACTCTTCTATCATAAACTGCCACCTTATAGGAAAATCTATCCTATTTCTGTTATTGAAAGTAATATGATTCTTTCTCAATTAATGGGAGTTGGTTTATTAAATAAACAACAAGAATTCGTAAAACGCAAGTAGCACGCAACACTTGATCATACGCCAGATAAATTTCTATTAAACAAAGCCAAAATCAAGTAAGTCTAGATGTAGATTAACTTCGATAGACAGTCGACGTGGGAAGTATAGCCAGGCATTAGGATAGACGGTCCAAAGTCAGTAAACTTCTGTAACCTATTTACCTATCTACTACCTTTCTCACTCTCCTATCTACTTACCTACTTGTTTCTTGTTTTGCAGATTTAACTCTTACTATGTACTTTTATAAAAATACTTCTGCCCTCTCCGTCCTCTATGGGTTAAAACTGGACTATTTTTATAGCATATAAATTGTCAATAATGGAACGTATAGAATGACAGCATACTTAATTAAATACATTCTTACTTACCTAATTCTATTTTACTAGCATAAATTTACCTTCTACTAATCTAAAATCCATGATGAGACGAAATGCATAGGATATGAAAATGTAATTCTAATCGATGGAAAGGCATAATAATTGTTTGATAAGCAACTGCATTGAAGCACAATCTTAGAAACAACTCAAGCACATCAAATACACAAGTATTCAAGTCTCTGTAACATCAAGGTCAATACTCAAGGCTATCTTACGTTTTTAAGTATTTGAAAAGCCATCTCAAGCCCTTTCTTCCAGTCTGCTGTACTTGTTGAAACCCACTGTTTTAATTTGTGTTTCACAAACTGCAAATATAAATTGAAGTACATACAGTACCTGACAACAAAATACCCAATAAAGAAGAAACACTTACGTAAATAATATACCAATTGTGCGCAGAGTCTAAACGGAAAAATCATTTTACAAAAACTAAACCTTCACGATCTCCCACTAACGATGTTGCAATGAAATATTCAATTGTAAATGAAGCATTGACTACTATGAGAAAAACCTTGGCAAACATACCTCTTTATTTTGCCTCGTTGCTTGGATTAACCTCAGACCATTCTCTTTACAGCATATCAGTTCACTTTCATTGTTAAACTATAGCAATATTGAGGAGAAGATAGAAATTTTGGACTTACATAAGTAATATCGAACGTCTATGAATCATATCTATACTTATAACACGTCAGATTTCTGTTCATATGCAAATGAAAATATTGATAGTGACCGGTGCTCATTGTTAAAAAAACTCTGAAATTGTTAAACCCATCCATGGGCTCAGAATACCGACTCCCAAAGGTATGGTGGCCATCATACCTTTGGGACTCAACACAAAACAGGTTGAATACAATCTAAAGATCAAGGTTAGTACAACTGCCCCCACGAAGAACCCGGACATATTGGGTAAAGTGCGGGGTAAACCAAATTAATTTACACCAGTATCCTATAGAGTGTACTAAATCATTAGTCAAGAACTTACTAGAACGACATGAAAGAAATCGTTGGTAGACAGTGTATCTACAATAACGCTTGCAGCCAATTTTGCAATTTGTGTGCGAAGACCAAGAAGGCTTCCAGATCTGAAAAATGACAGAGTGTTAGTGGTAAGAAGCCCGACGAAGGCGTAGTTTTGAATATCATGCAGAACATTAATGAATATTAAGTAAAGTAATTTTGCACGAATTGGTGCTTGAAAGCGTGACTAAATTGTTCAGTTACTAGAGTACTCGGGGTACAGTTTCGAGAGAGGAAGGTTGAAGCCCTGCCCGGGTCATTCGCTTTCTTATTCTTTCATTCAACAACATTCATACATATGAAAAGCCTTAGTTTATAAACAGCAATTTTTTAAAAATTGGTTTCAATGCTAAACCTGTCAGAAAACCATAAAATAATGCGGAACTTCCAACATTGAGAAAATAAGGGTCACAGTCAAGTTAGAATTACAAATCGTTACATCAGATCCTACGAAAAGAGATGGAACCAATGTCGAGGCTACGTACGGCTGGTTAGGAACTCTCAGCAGAGGAGAAAAACTTGCAGCGCAAGGGTAAACAAGATAATAAGCGCAGGTAATTCCAACCAAAAGTTTGCTGTTGCAGACCAAAATTTTTTGACGAACAAGTGATACCATAGCATAGACAAAGCTTTGGACAGCTAACATAAGACATGGATGACACTCCTAGTTACAGAGGCAATAAAGTTAAACGATGCTTTAACATACTTTGAAACTATCCCTAATTTCAATGAACAGAGAAAGGAATGATGCAGAGAAAATTATATCACATGATTACCTGTCTATAAGTACCACAATATCTTTTGGAGAACTTGCTCCTTGAATATACCTTTGATAGAGGAATTGGTAGCGAGCAAAATGTTTTAAAAGGAAAATTGGAATATGTAAAAGCTGATTTCCACTAGGCGAATTTACCATCGATTTCGCTGTAAAGTCGTTAGGAATTCAAATCTGGGCATGCGGAGTATTGCAGCGAAAATTTCTAAAGTCAACTGAGCATGCTCAAATTTGAATTCCCATTGAATTTGCAGCGAAATTGGAAGTCAGCTTTTACAGTCTATAACTATATGGTAGTCATAAACATTCAAACGTTTTTCGATGGCAGGCAAGAACATACTAGGCAATATAATGCTGGGCATTTCACGGAATGCTCGAGGTTATTCTTCAAAGCCACATTGCCAATACTACCGGGACAATTAGGACATGTGGAGACTCAGAATATGCTCATAATTCTAATCCACTCTAATACTACTTGTCTGTCATAGCAAACCCTATAATGCAAGTGCATTTCCACGCAAATTCACCAATATATATAGATCTTTCCAGCTGAATAAAATGTTGTTTTGATCACATTTGGAAATTCCAAATAAGACAATGTACTTCCAAATGTCAACAGAGTTGCAAGAAAATGATATCTTGCATGGTAAAATTTGTATGCTATATTGCTATTCAATTTAATAAACAGACGGGAGTTTATACTTCTAGAACAAGCTTTGATGCCAGATGGAAAGCAGTATAGTACAATTTACGAAAGCTAATGATTTTCAATATCAAAAAATTTCTCACCATGGTCGCCTTCTTGCATCATATAGATCAGGTTCTCCTGGGGTAACTGGCCAGTTTCTCCCTAGAGGGGTGGCAGAAGCAACGGTTGTAGCATTAGACGCTTGTATGGGGTGTAAGATTGATTCTTATATAAAATGGACGAGTGATCGAATGGTTAGAGTGCTAGACTGCTGTGCTGAGGATCAATGTCTTGAATCAAACCCTCGGGCCAGTTTGGATGCCAGCTCACAATCTACCCAGCAGGAAACGGGTGCATGGCGGCAACACTGGGAAGATAGATGGCAAAGAAAGGACTTGGCCACCAAACCTCACTATGCAGATGATCCAGGATAAATTTTTTCTCTAACTTGCACTCCCCAATAGGTCTAACCACTACTTTTAATATGAAATGAATATCACATACAGATTTATTGAAGAGCCTTTAGACAACAATAGACAACGGTAGATACCTAGATGATCTATAGCATGATGTTTTGCAATAAGGCAACGCATGTGGACATTTCAACATCTAAAGTGATGCAACTTATCTACAAAGATCTATTGCTCGTAGGCAGACAACTGAAAATTTATATATCTCTGAGATTCAGCAACAATTTCGCAAAAATTTACCTGGGTACTGGCGATGAATACCTTCGGCACTACCAAAGTACTGCCAAGATAAATCGGGGAACGACTCAAAGTTCTCTATGAACACCTTGTTTAGATTCTTTGTCCATTTGATATCTCTTGCTACTTTTGGAGCTAATGAAAAGATAGTTAAGATATAAATAGTCTTCGAAAGTTAGTCTTGTTTTCTAGTCAGGGGCGTTAGTTTGTCTTCAGAACTATCCAAAGAGCATTGTAACTGATCTGTCTGCTTATCACGGCGCACGATTGAAATTGCATTGTCGTCAAGCTGTTTGCAGATTTCTTGAAAAAATATGCTATGATCTGTTTGCTTACAAACGACATCCAATCGAGTTTGAGATAAGCAATACGAATCATTGAATACTACAATATATCTCAAGTGTAGAAACACATTTTTGTAAACTACGATGAAGTTATTCAGTATACCTTGGTCATATACCTCAGTCGGTATATGCACTACACTTGCAGATGTGTTGATTGGGACACCAAAGTGAGCATCATACGTCAACTTAAGTCCTTGAAGCTTCTTTGCTGCATTGTATGTAAGCTCCTACAACGATGAAAGTTTAGGAAGTTGTTCAGTGCCTATTTTATTTCGCCAGCCGTTTAAAATATGATTAACGGCATGTGTATTAGAGGTATCGAACCGGTTTGTTAAGTCATGCCTGATTTGAATAAGACTTGTGGCAAATCGGGTTTCCAAATTCCCTCTGTAAATGTCAAATAATATAATATAATATAATATAATATAATATAATATAATATAATATAATATAATATAATATAATATAATATAATATAATATAATATAATATAATATAATATAATATAATATAATATAATATAATATACAATGCTAATATGAGGATTTGAGGGTTTGAATTTACTATATAATACGAGAATTTGGTGAGCTGAGGCTGATATGAATGTGGACTGATGAGAATTGAATTCCCACAAACAACAGAGTAAAACTAGAAATCTATGTTGAATAAGCCACCGCAAGCAGATCGAAACAACCTGAGGCACAGGAGTTTCAATAATCGGCAAAATACGTTACTATGGCAACTCAGAAATAAATAAGTGTATAATTTATACAGGTCAAGCTGCCATTCGGGTACAAAGGCTTTTGTTTGCTATTGACAATAAACTAGATTATGTAGTACCTCATCGTTGTCCTTGAAGTCTTTTTCCGCTTTTTCGGCTTTTCGAGCAAGACTCTTATAAATATGAATGAATTAGTAAATGCAAGCGCAGGTTCAGTACATAAATGTTAATTTCATACAGTTAAATAGCTGGTTGGATTGCAAATATTTGAAAGTCATACGATTTAAAATGAAATAAGGCGAGAAAAATTACCGTTTGATGGATAAACAGAATTAAACATCAATATTTGTCAAGAATAACGGTTAATAGAGATTATGACTTCGTTAAATTAATAAAAGTTATTTCCAATGGTTCCCTTGTCGAAATTAAAAACAGCAAGCTATTCCGAGGGTCTGGGTTTTAGCCACAAACACTTCTTGAAACCTGAACTGATAGCTTGCAATGAATTGCTGAAAATCTATTGTACAGTAACGAGGCTAGTAGGAAGTACTGATATAGTGGAAGTCAGAGACAAATGAGAGAGATGTCATACCCTTAAAGCGGAGTTCTTCCAACTGAAAAACTTCTCCATCTGATCAGCGAGCTCTTCTGCTAACTCTGTTCCATTCACCATTTTGACAACAATGTTGTAAGATTCGTATTCCTACATTCAAAAATCATTTCCTTCAAAATCCATCTCCTGTGAAGAAGCTTAACTCCGGACGAATCAGGGTTGAGACAAATGGACGACATCCCCTTAAGACTTAGCTGCATTTACACTACAAATATCTAATTAATCCGGAGCGTACCCAGGTTAGTTGCATTTACACCACAAAAACTTGCCCAGGCTAGGTTGCTCTGGGCAAATCCGGACTAGTTTACGTCAGATAAATTGGGCATTGCTGAATTATAGCTATTCTGCTTGCGATGGAGTTGTTCACTGCCATAACTGTGCATTCAACACAGAAAACATGACTTGAGCAAGCGAACATAGGTACACACTTCCTTCAATTATGTAATTTGAATAAATAACAGGTGCACAGCACATTTTGACCTTGATTCAGCGCATTTCTGGTCGAATATTCGACTCTAGTAACAGCGTGTCATGGGCAATTCGATTAGAAGGAGCAGGTTGCATTTTCAAGGGTTTTTAGACCAAATTAGATGAGATTATGGACAAATCTTTTGGCATTAGAGCTCTAAGATGATCATACAAATGCGATATCGCAATTTTTGAATCAAATACTATTCGAATCTCTTATTTTCAAAATTATGAAATTGGTCGACAAGATTATCGAAACCTATGTGAAGGAAACATAGCTTGAAAATGCATTTGAATGTACTACAATTTGTAGGACAGTATACAGCCTTGAAAACAGAAGGCCACCACTTAGGTTCACGTAATAGATAAAACAGAAAAATTCAAATTGTGTATGTGTCTAAGAAAAACTCTAGCTAGATGATGCATTTGAGGCTCGATAACTACAGTAAAATCCCGTTATGTCGGACTCTCAAAGGAGATTGGAAATGGGAAGAAATCAGTCTGACTGAGCGAAAATCTGACTTATCCAGGGTACGACTTAACGGTATGTAACTGTATAAAACTGTTGAAGAAATGATGCCTAATGTCCAATTGTGAACAGGTACTTTGCTCCCAGCAGACTACTGTTGAATAGAACATCTGATGGAAGCACAAAGATAAAGCTACGTAAACAAAATTATAATGGAAATTTAATATAAATAATTTTGCTAAAAAAGAGGGAGTTTGCAGTAAAATTTTTAAACCAAGCCGTTTATTTTTGCATTTTATGTGAGCGACACCGTTGTATCACACAGTAAATAGAACGGACATTGATTAGTGATTGAATATTGATTAGTGATTTCCATTGATATCACAATGAAAGAAGCTTTTACTGCAAAGGTAACATGAATACAATTGAGGGGCTTAGTGGTTTGTCACTGCATATTTTCTACAGTTATACCACTGAACATTAAAATAAAGTACGCCAAAAAGCCTATGTGTCTCTCACAGATCTGGTCAATAAGTCTCGTCATCTAAGGCTGACATACAAAATTTGGCATTTCTCAAGTTCTCAATCTTTTTTGTTATGTACCCGACACAACCACCCAGGTAAAGATTTAAGCTCTCTTAGGGACCGGTCATTAATTCTTCCAGGGGAGGGGGTGGAAGACATCTGGGAGGGGGACCAAACTTCTGCACACTCAGAGGGAGAGGGAACGAAAAATAAAGAGCATTTCAAGAGAAGGACTATGTAGTTTCTTCTGAAATCCTGGAGTGGGGATCAAAATATTTACATAAATCTGAGAGAGGGGGACGAAAATTCCAGCAAATATATGAGAATGTCTTCCACCCCCTCCCCACAAGTAATTAATGACCCATCCCTTACTGTTCTGAGGCCATACACCTAGATATAAAATCCAAGCACAACATCATGAAGTAACCACTGCTACAGAAACAGGTTATCACTGTTAAAAAATTCGGGTGAAGAAATCTACGTACAAAAAGTGCATCAAAAGTAACCTATCTCGGTCCCTTCTGCAAATGACCACACTATAATCATTGACTTTACGTATTTACAAGTATTTCATTTTATGTAAAAAGTGACTTTGAAATAGCATTTAAATATCATCTACTATTCTGTGCTAATATATCTGGTGCAAATTAGCTTTGCATGTGAGCTATTAAACTCGCCTACTTGAAAGAATTGGATAAACCTAATTTCAGTAAAGAAAGATTGAAATTATGATTATGCACCACAGTAATTAACAGGCGATGTATACTTGCCATGTCTGCATACAATACAATACAATATGATATAATCGAATATGAATTAGAAGAATGGAATATAATGGAGGTAAAACTACATAGAATAAAAAGACTAAAATAGATAATGAAGAGAAAAACTAAGAAAGAAGCAAATTTAGAAATTGCACTGTGTGCTCATACCTTGGTAAGTAATGAAGTGCCCATCATATCTTCAGCGAATCTGGATGTTTCATTTCCAATTTTTGCAGCCCAGTATTTTATTCTGTAATGAATAGTAAATTTACTTGAGAATAGGAACTAGTAAATATTGTATGAAAACGACCCTCTAATGTTGATATCATTTTGGAGACATGACCTGTTTTAGAAAGCCTAGTTAAGCTTTAACAGCGGGTTGTGTGTTCCTACTAGAGCTGCAATTATTATTGTTATTATTATTAACTCTTTAATTTAAAGTTGGCTGTTTATAGTAGCTACTATAGCTAATTTAGACCAACTATTTACAAGATAAAAAAGTGAAAGGAAGAAGAAAAATATGAAAATTATAAATACCCTAATCCATAAATAAAAGTCTTGCAGGTCCTACAGTTCTACTTCAATGACTACTCGACAACTAAATACCACCGGTGTAAATACCGATAATAAAGAAATAAGGAGATAAAGAAATAAATAGAAGACCTTCAATATGATGCTATAACCTAATGCTTTAAATCACCAGGATATATACAACTAGTTACACAAAATACTTTCTTGACTCTAGAGCAGATGAAGTTTTGAAAGAACACTGCTTTCAAGAGCGTAAGATCATAAGATGACATTTTCTAAAAAAGCTTTGAAGATCAGGTCTTCTCAATCTATCAACTACTATGATAGTAATCTCGAGTAATTCGTCAAAACTAAATTTTTCCAGGATAGCTAGATTTTCCGATAAAATCAGTTGACAAGTAACTTGATGAATAAGCCTAAAACAATTTAACCAACGGAAGACGAAATCAGAACATCCATCGATCGTCTTGACAAGTCCCGGCTGTAAGCTCAGAAATGAATCTGAAAATTTAAATATTGATACACTCGGCCCTCTAGTGTTGCAAGCCCAGCTTTAATTATTTATGACAGATATATTCATATTTTAGCAACGCAGAAAAACTGTGGCTTAAACGAAACCTCACAAAGCGCTTCGATAATTTGTGCGAATATGCTTTATCGTCAAGACGGACATATGCCTAACAAAGGCAACGAAAGCTGCCAACAATATGCAATACAAGGAAGAGCCTAACATTAAGTTGCTCATTAATATTAATTAACATAAATTTAGGAAAGACTTCTGAAATCAAAGAGGAAAGTCATTCTGTCACATATTGGGCTCAGTCAAAAATACAAGTTTATGGTATTGCAAAATACTCTTCAAATCTATTCAAGCACATTTTCAGTAATAGGGAATGATTTATAGAAAGGCATTTCAGACTCAACCTTGCATCGCCTCGTTCATCACAAATCCTAGTAAGGATAGAGACTCGCTGCAAAACGTGTCAGTTTAAAGCTTTAGAATATGGGCACTGCAACGTATACAAACAAAATGGGGCAAATCAAATGAATTCCATTGGTAAAGAGAAGAGGTACTTCATTACAGGTTTCTCAGACACAGGCGAACAAATGCACCGGCTAACGTTGCCATTCTTGCAAGAAATATTTGGGGCATAAAGCTTACACAGGGTCGTGACAACTGACCTAATGATCCCGTCCTATGCCAATGTAATGGCAAAGCAGAGGTTCAATATGTAACTTAAAGCTAGCGTATCCCGTGCTCACAGGTTCAACCTCTCCGTCAAACATAGCAATTTTGCACGTAGGGCAATTAGGTATTTTCAAATTGCATTCATCAAATCAATGCTGAATTCTAGGGAGTATGATAAAGTGTAAGGAAGGTACAATAAACCGCGGAAAAAAGTCGATTTGCTACTCGTAGCCAAGTTTGTCAAAGAGAAATAATCATGTTTGGAGCAGGTGAATGCTACGATGAATTCAAATTGCGATTCATTGAAAGTACAAAACGCACGGAAATAAAAAAGATGCCTGGGCAGTTTTTGTGCCGTAAATGATATCACACAAACAATATCTACATGATGTACTGTAAATTTTGAGAGTCCAGGCTTTTCCAAAGAAATGTGGCGTAACTTGTGTCATTACATTACCGTCAAACATCAAGCAAATCGAAGGTTAGCAAAAAATAATAAAACGATAACTAACCTTTCCAACGACACTCTCTCTTCTTTCGCGTGCAGGAAACTATGACTCAGGAGCAAGGAGATGACAAGCACATATCTGTAGGAAGGCCTAGCCTTGTGCAATATCCTCGCCATCATCAAGTGTGTGAAGCTAGTGTCTTACTGACCAGCTGCTTTCCTTTCCTAGTTAAAATACACCGTTGAGCTCACAGCCAACATGCAAGACTAGACCCAAAAACACCTGGCCTTTGAGTAAAATCAATATTATTGCAATTAATGAAGATTGACCAAAACAATGCAATTTGATAAAATGTTCATCAAGTATGAAATCTCTGCAGGCCTACCCATCATTTCATGCAAAAGATGGAAGATTATTCAAAACTGAAGAGGTAAAATATACACAAGAACCACAAATCTGCTCTCCGGGTAAGGTAACTGGCTGGAAAATTGTTGAATACTGTCACACCTCCTTAGTAAACATTTCAATGGCGTCTCGCCAACAGGTCGATGGTGAGAAATACTATCAAGGATTCTTGCACACCTACACATTGTCCTGCATTACTGAGGTGTGCAACTTTCCAAACATGAGAGAGGCAAACAACCGGTAATCTGTTAATAGCATAACTCAATGTTCAGTGACAACCATCCACGATATAGAAGAGAAGCATTCTCAAACAACTACGACACAAGGATGACAGAAGAATTCTTCAGAACAATATACGGACCTATCAGTGCAATGGGGCTAAGCAGTAAAGAGAAATAATGAAAAAACAATTAGGTGACATTACCAATATCAGCATAGATTTCCAGCATTTTATGAAGTATTTACCGATCTGCAGATGTTGCTGTGAGCATATATAATGGATTTCAAACTATCTGCATTGTTTATCTCAACCTCCAACAGATGTCCTGTAGGCTCTAAAATGAGGCAAGAGATATAAGAATCAAGGGATATATAATGGTAAGCCATTGGATTACTCTGCACACTGCAGTTTCTTGAAAAGAGAATGCATTTTTTAGGGTCCGCAATCGGAAAGGACTAGCAAGAACCCTACAATAAATCAACAGAATCCCTCAAATGCTCGCTCACCGCCCACACAGCAGCAAATAGACACCAGGTCATAAGGTTAAAGAGGTAAGGGGCGATGAGGAAAGGAACTAATGGCCCTATCTTACAAAGCAAATGGCCCTCTCCTCTCTAGTAGACACTTACCAACGTATGAATTGTATAAGGGACATACTTTTAATTTCCTCAATAAATAACTCCCTTCATCAGTGATGATCACGCTACCATATTAAAATCCTTGTTCCGTTCGGCTTCTAACCAGTACATCAAATGCCTGAGGGGCATTCGTAGAACCTACTAACTGACTTCGCACTTTATAGCTATTTCATCAAGTTCTATTGCAACGACTGAATTTCGAAAACAGCAACCACTTCAAAAAGTAATGGCAGTTGCCTCTGAATAGAAGCGAAGACAAGGCAGCAAACGAAATAAGTAAAGTTGTCTGCAGTCTGTAAGTCATCTGCTCGCACTGTCCCACTCTTCGCCTATTTGCAGTTGGTGGAGCACTCTGAGTACAAAAGCGAGTTCAGATCCCGCTTGGGTCAGGTTTTTTTCCGAACTTCACTTTAACTTCTCCTAAATCATGTTGTATTTACCAAGATCTCATTTTCATTTTATTTCATTTTCATTTCATACTATCTTCTTTACAAATGGTAGACCCTCAGATACTAGGATCTGTTTCCCAGGGGGCCGTGTTAAAAACTCACACAAAAAAGTCATAATACATCCTAAATTACATACTAAATAAAGACATTACTAAATAAAGCAACTACATACTAAGTAAAGATGTATTTACAATATAATATAAGAATAATGTTAAAAGAAAGGAACATATAATTCAGCTAGACAGTTTCTTAGTGAAAATCCCTAGATTGTACATATATTGAAAATATTAGAACAATAGCTCCTAAAATGTCCACTCATTCCACAAAACATTATTACTACGTTATTGCACTAGAATCCTGTTATAACCATTGTAGTCTATAAGGGTTTGTGTATTCAGGTTAAAACTTTAGACAAACAAACGAGCTTCTACAGCTGTTGCCAAACTTTCACCTGTCAAAATACAACTGCCAACTAAAAAGGTTGGCAAATATTTATAAAAAAACTTCCTAATAACATTACAGGATTATTGGAAACTCTCCAAAACGGCTAAAATTAAGAGTTTAAACTCAAATATTAAGTTAAACTTGATATATGTCATAAGAGCAACCAAAGGTCCTTCTGGTGGGTTCCACTGCAAAATGAACAAGTTCCTTGGCAAGCAACTTATTGCTTTGAAAACAGCAAGCATCAGTGGCAGCACTCTTCAGAACACAACATATCATGAAGACAAAATAAGCCTGCCAAAATACATACCAAGCTTTACAGCAATTTTCTACTTTGTATTAAAAAGGATCAAATTACTAGCTACCTTAATCCGTCTTCAATATTTCTAGTTTCCCATTTGATTTACTATTGCTTTTACTGTCGCAATTGTTGTAACTATGAACAACCCACGCTGTGAATGAAGTAATCGATATTTTTGGACAAATGGATTGCATCATATTAAATACTATTTCTGGCGTTAGACGTAGAACTTTTCTTATTGGTGGCTAAATAAAATTCATATTAATTTACTTTTCATAGCCGTTTAGCTCTAATCATAAGTTGAAATTTCTTATAAAAGTAATATTATATTTAGAACTTTTGCCCTCCACACACAGATATATATATATATATATATATATATATATATATATATATATATATATATATATATATATATATATATATATATATATAAATATATATATATATATATAAGTGTGTGTGTGTGTGTGTGTGTGTGTGTGTGTGTGTGTGTGTGTGTGTGTGTGTGTGTGTGTGTGTGTGTGTGTGTGTGTGTGTGTGTGTGTGTGTGTGTGTGTGTGTGTGTGTGTGTGTGTATGTGTGTGTGTGTGTGTGTGTGTGTGTGTGTGTGTGTGTGTGTGTGTGTGTATGCATATAAGTAGAAGTGTAGAACAATTCAGTAGTTAGAGATTTTTTGAGCAGCCGATGTTTCTAGCCGACGAATACTTATTAAGCATTCAAGTTACGCAGAAGCATTTGCATGATTACAGTAGAGATCAATTTCATCAACACGTACTATAGTTTTAATTCGATATTGATGTTTCGAACGCTTGCTAGATAGGCCACACAGATTTGTGGTTTAACACAATACCCGAAGGTAGGACGAAGGTAATACGAGGGCAGGGACTTGCTGACTGGGGGAGGGCTTAGAGGCTTCATGGCCCCAATGTCTATGAATCTTTCGACGAAATTGGTAATGCAGAAGGGAATACAGTGTGAATTGGGGGTGTTTGATCAAATTTCAACAAGCAATTCATTTATTCTGTCGGTCATTTTAGTCATAGTCAACTCTCTCTCTTTGATACTGCAAGTAACATGCTGTAACTAGCAACCAATATCTCTGGTCCCTTGTGCTCTGGAAAATAATACTGGTCAAATACAAAATAGTTGGTCACATTTCTGAATGCCCTCCCATACCTCAGCGAAATTGCTGAAGCATATATCCTAGCACGAAGGTGCAGGCGATAAAAGCCAAAAGAGGTAATACTGCTTCTAAACCTTTCAGCCACTTTCAAATGGAAAGGTTCCGGGGATACAGCAGGTGAAATATTTTCCAAAGAACTCCCAGTCTCTTGCCCCCAGCCCCTAGAAATAGTCGAAAAAGTTAAAATGTAATTCGGAATCAACAGTTAAGAAACTCATCGCAATAAAACGGCAATTACTTCGAGTTGCCTATCTGTCAATCTTTCGTGACTCGCTTGCTCTGTAATCCAGGCAACATCTGTTCAACAAATCAAATCAAATGTAATGTCCGCCAAAGGAACATGTAAAATTAATCTATGGGCTTGGCTAATAGTTCAACTGTTTATCATTGATTTCTCGATTAAAAATCCACCTGGCTAATACACCTAGTTAGCATTGACATTTAGCTTCCTCCCGGTGAATCAAGGCTGCTAGTTAGCAATACTATTTAGCTTGCTCTCGTTGAATTGAGGCTGCATTATATAGTTGGCGATGGCGTAGACAACAAATACCAACACATTTGTTCACCATATCTAATCGTGTGAAATCTAATTCATAAATTTGATAGAAAGTCCTTATCGCATCCACCGCTTTCAATTAAATATTATCATGTTAAATAATTTAATTTTATATTCCTCTATTCAGTTGAAAAGGAGGCGCCTTTAAAATCCTTTTTAGCCTGACAGGCTGCCTCCCATTCTCATAAATCATGTTGAAATTCAGAAACTGAGAAAAATTAAGCACCGTTAGGTTGAGTTTTTAGCGTTCAATCAAATACCGTTAAGCATCTCATATACTGTTTGATACGTGCACCCATCCATCTCGTTTTTTATTTCTTCAAATACCTCATCAGCTATCTTCTTTTGCTTTGCATCTTCAGATATTAGAAGCTCTCCGAAAAGATAGATTCCCATACCCTGAAAAACAACCATCATAAGAGTAAAGAAAGGTTACTTTAATACAATCCAAGTATGTGGGGAAAGCCTAGAAAGAAAAAGGGGAACTGATAGAAAGAGCATTTTACCAACTATACTCCCATAGAAGATTCATTTTTCATTCACATACATTTTTTGTCAAACTATATCTGTCACAATGATGTGTGCTATGATATGGTATAACTGGTCTAGTGTGATATGACATGACAAATGATTCATGATTTATCATATACGATATATGGTATATGATATATGATACAGGGTATATGATATACGATATATATGATATGATATGATATGATATGATATGATATGATATGATATGATATGATATGATATGATATGATATGATATGATATGATATGATATGATATGATATGATATGATATGATATGATATGATATGATATGATATGATATGATATGATATGGTATGATATGATATATTATATTATATTCTATAATATTACATTACACGATACTAACTTCCAAGGCATTATTTTCATACCGAGCATACATTCATACCTCAGCGGAGAATGGATATAGAGAAATAAACAGTCATTTAGGAAATAAACAGCAAGAGTTAGCAAGAAACAAATTCAAGCATATGGTATGCAATCTTGATTTTAAGATATTCTGTGTTGCCACAAATATTGAAAGTTAAAAGAAAAAGCTGAGGAGACAGAGAGCGTTTACCTGGTCCTCTATTAAGAATTGTCTAACATGACCATATCCCTTGCAATACCTAGAACAGAAGACAGAAAAATCTATGTATTTCTATTAAAACATGTTTCTTCAATCAATAATAGCCTATATGCAGCATAGCCCCGAATTCAAAACATGTCCATTTTACAGTATTTTTAGATCAACATTTTCTTTGATGCCTTAGGATGTCTTAAGCTGTGTGTGTGTATGTGTGTATGTGTGTATGTGTGTGTGACACGGTTATTTAGTGTATGGAAGAAATTCTCCGCGAAAGCCACCAGGTCATTAAATCAAGTAGCTTCAACTCCAGTTCTAGGAATGAGTCTCATTATCATACTATCAGACCTTGCATAATCACTGGAGACACAAACAACTTATAATCGAGGAACAGTATACCTTGAATAACTCAATTTAGGCCTAATTCAGAGTAAGTGGACAACATGTGGATACCGAGCCAAGAGAATGCACCTGAAGGTAAAGTATCCATAGAGAAAGATCACATAATTTATCTCGGAGGTTTTCCTTACTTCACAAAAATAAATTTTATCAAAGAGTACCTTGAAGAGGTAGCTGTTGCTACCGATATATATGTTAACTTATTTAGAAACACGGCAATCGAGTTAATATATAGATTTACTATTGCAAAATGAGACCAGAGCTTTGCCATAGATTTTACAAAAACAGACAACATTTTGTCTTACTTGTGCTTAACTATGAGCTCACACCATCTGTGTCGAATCTAAGAGACATTAAAGGAAAACAGCAAAGTCATATAATTTCCTTATATTCCCATAAAGCATTTATAGAAACCAATGAAAAAGAAATGAGTACAATTCCAAACACAGTCGAGAGCGAAAGTCCAGAAACTGATGTCGTATTTAATCATCTTAACTCAAAAGTTGGGCTCATTGGCATTGAACATGTATGAACTGCACCTGCCATCCAGGCAAAATAACTCAGCATGACACTAACTAAGGCACCCATGGTTTTCATAAAGGCAGCTAATATTCATCAATAAGACCATAGATTTAAAGCACACCATTATGCTTGAAAGAAATAAGTCCAGTGCAAAAACTTAGCTATGCTCTCTTATCTTACATCGGTCTCATTCCATTGCAAATACCAGCCGTGCAAAACTGCATTTATGAAGCTTAAAAACCAAAACTTCTATAGCAATCGCTCCTTAGTTGGCATACATATCAGAAAGGTCTGGCAAAAAACAACAAACAGAAGCGGAACGGTTCGAAAAAGGTCGCTGATGTTCAAAAAGGCAGACACGTACTGGATTCTGGAATTTGACCATTGTTAGATATTTCATATTATAAAATTTAGTCAGTTAACACCTGTCAAAATCTACTCGATAACAAACAAATACATGCAACTAAGGAAAGTTCTATGGGATGAGTGTATTGTAGGTTTGGAAGCTAAGCCTTGTAATCTTCGCTCTGTTGCAACAAAGGCCATGTAGAAAGACGGTCAGTACTTTATGAAATCATTTACCAACACATGGTCATAATATTCCCTAAATCGCGAAAACATCATCGAATACTTTCAAATGTTTTGTAGCCTTACGCAATCAACGCATATCCCGCTTTAGAAGAAGCGATTCACGCAACAAACTGATGAAGTTTCAAAAGTGTGTTTGAACGAAAGCACTGAACATCTGTTTACAAAGTTACCGAGTTAAGTCATTAAGTTCGAACAGAGCCCTAGAAATTTTTGAATGCCCATCTCATTCGTATTACATGCGAAATTGAATTGTATAACCAATATTGAGCCATTTCCATACAATACTGATCCAAACAAATGTAAGCGAATGTGCGAGATAATGCTAAGACAACCATTTATCGGAAAAGAAAGAACAAAGCGATTTAATTATAAATTAAGCCCATCTGACAGTCATTATTCCTCATTTGATTCCTCACAGGTTCAGAAAGATACCTCATTTGATAACAAATCTCTACTGTTTACCTCTGCGTTGCAGGAATCAAGAGAATGAATGAGCTGTAGATCCTTTAATGTACGGTGAGACAAAGTGTCCCTTTCCAATAACTTCTCTAGCAGCAATATTATTTGGTCAGAAGTCTGAAAGGAAATGCGAAAGGGAAATTCTCAGTAAACTGCTTCTATTCTCTGTTCCAGTCTTTAACAGTTTGATTTCTGTAACTGTAGATTATCAAATACCATACAACAATCAAGATATTAACCCATGAATGTTTTAGTTATCATAAAATAATTTGAAAGCATTGATTATCAAAGTCAAAAAATTAATACAAGTGAATCGCAAACAATACTGCGTACTGACAATGTGTATTTCTTCATCTCATTAGATTTGTCAAAGCTTTAAAAGTCATTCATTTGTGTTGAGAGAGTAACGAGAATATCAAGCAAGATTCTGCTATTTGATGTGACTTGAAGAATGAATTGTTTCAAGAAAGAGGAGAAAGGAGGAACAATGTATTCAACAGTTGTCAAAATTATCCTACCAAAGATGACTGATTGGAAGAATTCGGTATAAGTTTCTTTCTCTTTTGTTTCAATGTATGACATCTTTTATTTCCAGTATCCCTCTTCTTCCATTCTAGAAACTGGAAGTAAGTAAGGATAAAATCAGGGTATGTTCCAAGCAAGGGCGTATTTTACAGTTGACAAGTCAATCTCTGTTTAATGCGGGCAAACACGCAGCAATCAGCATAACTTTCACGATCGCTAACTTGTTTCAGGTATTCAGTACCAAAAATTCGACAGGTTTTGAACAATCACGTGCAAGCAATCAGTTTCTTCCACAAGAAGAAACCAAAAGCTACTTGACAGTAAGAGAGTGGAGATTCAAACCTTTTACCCGATGCTTCCAGGTACAATCCTCGCCAGTCATACCTAGCAAAGGCACAGTGCCACTTGTAGTAAACGGACCATGAAGAGTCAATGCGGAAAAATTTGACTGGCACACTAAAAAAGTTGGTATACACTTTGCAATTGACATGTGTTAGAAAAAACCATTGCTTGGAAGAGCTAAGATATCACGAGAAGTCAGTCTCTCTAGAGACCAGGGGTTCAAAGTTATGGGACACTTAGCTGCTCACTGTCACACTCTCTCATATGAAAAACAATTTAAGAAGGCTCCAATTGTCTGTAGTAGCCATTATTGACAATAGTACTGTTAAGCTATCACCATAAGCTGTTTACAAAATGATCCAAACAAATACCTTGTCATTCACTTGCACTACGTATGCACCAATATTGTCAGCTAGCATTTTATCCACCTCCTAAAAATGGGATAGAATATTTCACTAGAGTCCTACCTGGAAAAATTTCATCCTTGCGAAACACTTTGTCCAACAACAGTGGAACAAATATCTATGGTGATGAGAAGATTCAAGAGACTTGAGGTTGGCAATTAGGTGCAGTTGTAGCGAAAATCTAACTGCATATTTCAAACCAAGATCCAGCCTCGTTCCCACAAAGCACAAGCTTTTCTACCCGATATCATTCACCTTCAGTCTCGAGATATACAAAAGACACGAGCACTTCTTATCATGCAGCAAAAAATATTCCATACCCGAGGAATTCCAGAGGAGTCTAGCCAATCACTCATGATTTCGTCTTTTGCCTCCCTACATGAGGTACAGAAAGAAGAAGCATTTACTGGTTTTAAATGAAAGAATCATGGCATCAAGTGTACCAGAATGCAATACCAATGGCGGACACTTCGTTGTTTATTAGGGGAAGGGGATACAGAGACCAAGAGAGTCTGGAATGGGCCTCAAAGGAAACTTGGGCAACTACGTTCTAAAAATATTTTTACAGTTAAAAATCATTGGAGGTGATCTCCCCACCACCACCTGTCCGCCACTGTACAATACACAGAAGGATAGAGAAGAATACAGTATAAAGATTATGGATTGTAAACGAAACGAAACACGAACGCTCTCAAAATCTCGTATCCCAGCAGATGGTCGGAGAAACTGAAACTTCACTCGGAAGCATAAATCGATAATGCATGCAACACAGTAGTCGACCAGGTGCAATGACAACAAAACACACAACAGTACGTACGAGGATATTTTGAAGTTGTCCGCAAACATGCTGAAAAACATCTGCAAATCGAAAAAAGCATGGCGTAAATACAGCTAGCATTAGAAAAAACTTAGAGAAGAATGTCGTGTTTGAATATTATCGAAAGGCAAGAAAATAATCAAGCTAAATTGATCAAATCTATCACCAATTCTTATGCACAAAAGGCTCAACACAATTGGAAATAGACCTATGATAAACAATTGAAACATCTTATTTCCGACTTTTTATTTCTAGATTTCTACAACAGTCGTGCTTTAGATTTGTACTAATTTTGCTTATAAAATACCATCATTTCAAAAAAACAACCTGCTATAGCTCAGTTCAAGATTATCACTACTAATAAGCATTCTGTCATATTTTGACACTTTAATTTCTACAACACTATTTTGCAAAAGGATTGTGATCTTCGTTTCACTAAAGCGTACAGACAGGCAGATTTACCTCAGAGCTTACAAGGCATTCTCTGTATCGTTCCACGTAACTGCGCAAGAATGCATCAAAGCGTTCTTGTCCTACCATTTGTGACAAATGATACAAAAGAAAATATCCCTGAAAAATGATGAGAAATAGCTTGACTTCACGTGCATATATGGATAATCACTGGTCATTCATGAATCACACGAAAGCTCTGTTTATTATCATTAGAACTAAGCAAAACATCAAAAAATATTAAATCACTAGCAGATAACATGGAGGAATTAACAGTATTTTCCGAGGCTGACATTTTCTGCAAAAGTTGTAGACTAATTTATTAGGGAAAGAGACAGTGACAGCCATCATCTCTTCACGAACTTTCGCCCCTCTACAAAAGTGAATTTACAATTTCAAAACATCATACTATATACTTATTGTCAAAGATATAAATCACCAAGGTGTATTTATAATTTAACAATTACATTTAATATTAGATTAATATTTTGTTTGGCAAATAAAACACAAAGCACTTCCACTTTTGTCTATACAAATCTAAGTTGACAACAAAAACGATCTGATTCAGCTAATGGATCAAAAGGTAGCCTTTGCAAACAAGAGATTAATACTCGAAGTCTGTGTGTTCTATGACGGGCACTTTGTAGCAGATGCAAGTAACCATGAAAATGACATTTTAACAGGTTGACTTGCTCAGAAGTAAAAACTATCTATTGTCATAGGAGGATCTGTAAAGCGACATGTCAACAACTGTTAAGGGTTAGGTCAAAGCCAGAAGGTGAGTAAGAAGACCAGTGAGTTAATACAACTGAAGAAAAAGATTTCGATACAATAAAAAGCGCTAAAGATCTTAATGAATCCAAATGGATCGTGGAATTTAGCAATAACAATATAATATCACAGTATGCCTTCCTGTATTGGTCAACTTGTTGGCCTTCTTCATCACCATGTGTTTTTGATCGCGAAAACAACAAACCTTCTGCAGACTACTCACCCTTGGATACATAAAATATAACCAATTAGTGCTACATAAATGTGCTCTGCAAAATTACCAGCTGCATCAGCAACACTGATACATTATCTAAGATAAACGACTTTAACTCATGAGGAGCAAGATGGAAAATAATTACCTTTAGATAATGAACTTGGGTCCACTTTCTCGAAGGAAT